>JACJUY010000891.1:0-161467 GCA_014220935.1 Platorchestia sp. MABIK
GTTAAATCGGATATGTCGATATGAAGTTACACAGAGATTACGTAGACTCTCACTCAGAGTGCCGGCTGAGTTTTGAATTAACAAGTCAAAAGGTGGCACTAACAGACCTTTACAAGAGGAATTCTCGTACTAGAATGCCTACCCAACTGTCAACGCATGCTTATATATCAGCAGCGACTGCTGCTGCTTCTGTAAATTCGTTGAGACGGTTAGCAGCGCTCAACCGTCGAAGGGTGCTGAGCACTTTTCTCTGTCGCCTTCCATATGCTGAGCTTGCTTTCCTCGTTGACGTATTACCCACCGATCGGGCGCATGGTCCACGTTCCGCCGTTCACTCTTTTGGTGGGGAGCCGTTCACTCTTTTGGTGGTGGAATTTCACAGTTTGTACCTTAGTACATAACAGATGTTCTGAAAAGTATGAATGGATTTTTCATGTCAGTAGGTATCCTTGTTGATTAATATTTATTTCTAATGCAATTTGTCCACTTTCCATAAATGCATGTATAAAATGAATATCTGGGACCTTCCTCTTCAGTTCTTGGAAGGTCCCAGAGATTCATTTTGGCCTGAAATGAAACAAAATTGAAAAATATTCAAATGAATTATGATTTAATTAAGCTAACCAGCTTAACATAAACTTAAGATCAAAAGGAAACCATGAATTTAAAGTGGTGACAGTTAGCCCACAAGCACCGTTTTTTTTCAATGATCAAATAACATATCGGAACACAAATGCATATTTGCATTTTGAAATCGGATTTTCCCAGCACTTCGTTATTCTTTAACGCCATTGGTTAAACAGTAACAAAAAATGAAGCGTTAATTAATGCTTGCCAAATATTCAGGGAAAATCAAAGAATATAAATGGCAGAATTTTCCATCCCGATGCCTCTCAATTAAGTTGGATCGATCCGTTCTGAAATTTCATCTTTTTCTAACGTCACTCACGGTTAACTTTACCCCAGTACATTCAGCTGTTGGTTTGTTTACTTCTTGCACTACCACATGAAATAAATAAGCTAATGGAAGCTTTCGAATGGAATCTGCACTACCTGCGAGTGATAGTTATAACGCTTTCAAAACAATAAAAAATCATTGGCTTCTCAAGAGTTTTTTCACTACAACATTTTTATGCTACTCTGTCCTTATAAACTGGTAATAAATTTTCACTGTATACTATTACAAAAATTTGTGATAAAGGAAAAATTTATATAATTTATGTTATGGGCGAGCCTTAGTTTAAGTATTTGTAAGGTCTATGTTAATCTTTTTTCTTGGAGAAGATTGAGCTTCTGTGAAAGTTGAGTCTGTAGGTTAAGATAGAAAGCTTGCGTTAATAGACTTTCTAATAATTTTATTATCAAACACTACGTTATTTCGTGCCTGACATCAATCGCGAACACTCGACAACTTTCCAGCGGTCGACAACCTAACCCTCTTTTTTGGAGGAAGAGTTAAGGTTCGATGAAACTCTTTCCTTGGTGATACAGTACATCATTACGTAAAATGAATCCTCTAAGAAAAAATTTTTTGGTCAATATCGGGCTTAATGCGCTCACGGAAATTAAGAATTCTGTTCCCAATAATCACTAAAGGAACACATTTAAGAACGTTTTACATAAATGAAATTCTGCTCGCCGATGAGTTATTTTCGAATTATTCAACCTTGAAGTTATTGGAACATCGTATATAAAAGTGAATGAACGGACACGTAAATATGTCGTAATACGGTATTGACGTAACGATGGGTGAGGTTAGGGTAGGTTATGTTAGGTTAATTAAATAAACTAACCTAAAATAACATAAATCAACCTAAAATAGCTTACCTTAACTTACGCAAACCAAGGCTGTTATTTTCTCGGCAAGAAGTGGGCGTCTCCCGCCAGAAAAGTGGGCGTGACCCAACAATGCGGCGACTAAGCAGCCGACCATATAATGTTATTCCTATCTGAACGTAATTATAGTTATATCTCGAAAATAACGCATCAGCGAGCAGAATGTCATTCGTGTAAAACGTTATTAAATAAGTTCCTATGGTGATTCTTTGGAACGGAATTCTTAATTTCCGTGAGCGCATTAAGCCCGATATTAACCAAATTTTTGGTCAAATTATGACATACTTGTTTTATACTTGTGCTTAAATATCCAACACGAATTTGAAAAAAAATTACTTAGGTCCACCCAAATTTCCATAAACTTTTTAGTTTACCCGCAAATACGTTTTCTTCTTCTTCATAAACGGTAAAAAAAGTATTACGTGTGAGGACTGCAATAAACCATTCCTGAAAAATCCTCAATCTGCGAGTAGTTAAAATGAAGACCAGTTCTTTAGAGCCCTGGGGGAATTCTAGTCTGGTTTTTAGGAAAATAAGATCCAAGTACTTCAAAGTAGTTTTCTGTACCTCATCAGACGGGAAACGGCAGTTTTTGACACTTAAAATCGAACGAAAACTTTATCAACATGAAACATTCGTTCCAGGTATGTTTCTGACTGAGCCAAAGGTTTAAAAAAGTGAGTTAATTGTGAAAGAACAAAGGTGTTTCTCAACCTTCCCAGTAGCAAGTACATCCACCTATTTGAACAAAAACATAATGTTAGTATTCTCCATTCTCCATTAAGTCGTGCTAACACAAATAATAGACTCATGTTGTTCCATATTGTTGCAAAAAATTCTTGCTCCATATATTAGGGGGAGCGTATCCATTTTTTGGGGATCAAATAGAAATTTTGCATCTAAGGCGATGCATTTAAATTTACATTTTATATGGCAAAGTGAGTGTATGTAATATTTATATCTTTTCTAGCTTAATCGTTCCCTTAATCAAAGCCAGATAAAATATGTCTCTTTCTATAATCTATAACCATAGTTTGGAGAAACTTTCTGGTTTACGATCAGCGAACGATGAACAAAGTTGAACTTGTGTAATAGAAAAGATCAAATACAAAATCCTATTTATAGGATAGTCTCCATGATCGTCTAATCATAAAATGCTCTAACATTTGAGGGAAGTAATGGGGAAACGAATGCCGAGAGTGCAGTATAATCCACACTCTTGTCCACGGAAAATTTGTACTTCTGTTAAAAATTTGTCGCGTAATAAGCCTAAAATTGATTTGAAACCATTCCGAAACGTTAGTAGGCTCGTACGAAGTTGAAAACTAGTCAATAAAATCTTGAACATTTATATTTTTCATTTGAGCACGGGTTTACAATAAAACAGAGCATCGTTTGTTTTCGCAATTATCTCGAGAGCCTAGTTACTAATTAGCCTGTGAAGAATTACTATTCAACGGTTAAAATTTAAGAAAAATAATCTACCTTACGAAAGAGCTGCATTGAAAATTGTGTCCGTATCAACAACTTTCTATAGAATTCGCGTCACCCAAATTGTCATTCAGGATTTCTGGAATGGAATTCAACTGACAGACTCAAAAAGACGATTTTTTGGCATTCTTTCTGAGCATGTTCATGTAGATGTGATTGTCGTTTGTACTAAGCCTAGAGCTTCGTCACCATCATATTTGGTCAGCCTATGCGATGGTTTCACTAGTAATGAACACACTGTTTCAATTTCACAAGTTCTCAAAATATTAAAAAACAGCAATGTGTCACGGTTTATGAGACATTTGATGCTCAAAATATTTTGCTACACTCACATGTATTTTATTGGCGCTGAGTTAGGGCAATGATTCCAGGAGGCAATAAAACTAAATGTAAACATCTATTTCATGCTGGACATAAATCCACTGCCCATTTCAGAATTTCTGTGCACTTGCCACGACACTTCAATATGCCGTTATTTTCCAGTAGTGAGAACGGCCTATGAATATCGAACTTGAAATTTTAATGTATCTTATACTGCTACAACTCTACTTCATTTGTGTTTTTTGTTCAGCTTTCGCATAACTATCGTAAGTTTAGGGTCTATACATTAATCATCCGTCTATGGTGATGTATGCTTTCACTTATGAAAGTGTACATTGTACTCACGTGCACATTGCTTACGGTGCTCATATGGACATTGAGCGCAAGCAAACGTGTACGTACAATAGCTATCTAAAATGGTTGATATTTTTAAGAAATATACAGCCGTACGAAGACTAAAAAGAATGAACAATTGGTCGAATGGATTTCAAGGAATTCTTGTAATTCATTCGACCAATTGTTCGTTCTTTTTAGTCTTCGTACGGCTGTATGTTTCTTAAAAATAAAACATACAGCCGTACGAAGACTAAAAAGAATGAACAATAATTGGTCGAATGAATTACAAGACATTCATCTTGAGCAGGCGTGAGCGCGAAGGAGGATCGAAAGCCACCTGAAAATACATTGAGGGTGAAACGCACCTCACTAATTCTCGTTATTTCTACATAAGCTGTTAATTTAAATAAGTATGTAGAGGAATGATACCATCCAACTATCGCAGCTGCCACCCAATGCTTGTTGCACGCCATAAGAGGTGTGAGACAGGAGGTAAAAAATGGCAGCAATAACTCAAGATCCGTGGCAATAAAATTCTACCAAAACAGATACCCATGAAGCTATTTGCATGAAAGTGTTTGAATTTCTTACTAATGAAGATATACCGAGTACAGGGTATGCTCGAAAAGCTCTCACTACGCGTGCCTTGTACGACACCAAGCAAAGACTGTACGAAGGTGACGTTCATTTGTTTTTAAATGAACTGTGAACCCCGTGAAGAAAGCTAAAAGAGACTTTCTTGAATGAAGCCAGTAAAGAGATATATAAATGAGCTCGTTTTGAATACCGAAAGAGAAGCATACCCATATGATGCAGGTGCATTGTTTTATTGGCAAGCAAGCGATCATTTTTATTTGCTGAACTGAACGATCAACATGATGAAAAAATCCTCTAAAATCAGTAGTGTTTAAATTTTACGAGAGTATTTCCTGGTGCTGATTTGGGAAAACCTAGAAAGCTTCGAACATGCGTGCAGAGTATTTTTTTAACAATTGTTTCTCTTTTATTCGTTGAGAAACTATTTCCTCAATGTGTTTGAAACAATTCTAAACAAAACTTTACTGTCTCATGCTGACATTTACGCCACACAGCCTTGAACCTTCACATTACCAGAGTTTCTAATTTTGAAAAGTACATTTTTGTCTCGGTTGTACTTTGTTCTGAAACCAGATTGTATCGACTGCACGTGTTTCGCCACGTTTCCACAGAGAAATATTTCTCAGGTGGGAGAAAAATTACTCTAAAGAAATTCCTGCTTTATTCCAGATTGTTTTCTGTCCGACTAACTTTTTATACGTTGGACCAAATTGCTAAAATGAGCGACAGTTTTGAGTTCCCCAAATTCATGTTCTAAAATTCTGTAGGTCAGATTATAGTACATTGTACTACACTTATGTAGTATGCGTATGGAATGTGATTGCTTGTATGCTAATATCTACGTACATGTATGTGTATTTTGTATGCGTATGTGCATGTATGTATGTGTTATGTGTGTGTATGTAGATAGGTGTGTGTGTATGCACAAGCACAAATATGTAAACAGGCATATATATCTATGTATATGTCTATGCTAATCCAGCGGCTTGCATTTGAACAATAAAAATCGTTTTATTATTACCTCTCAACTTGTAACGTTACCTATAACAAGTCATTTATTTTTATCATTGTCAAGCATTTATTCGAGAAATATAAATTAGTAATCTGATTTAAAGCAGTTTTTTGAGGCACTCAACTGAGTGCTAATTTGTTTTGTTGGCTTGAAAAGATTTTTTGAATTTCTCCCATTATGACTTTCTGGTTTCTGAATATGAAAATCTATAAATACCTACAATAATATTCCCTAATGTCTCAGAAGACAAAGCTCGCATTTTAGTGTACGTGGAGGCTGTCAAAAGCGTTTTACCTCCGTGAGTTGATTTTTAGAATTCTTTTGTTACATTCATTAATGAACATCATCAAACTTAAAATAACTTACTAAGGGATACATTTCTATGCTATACTCTGTCTTTTGTACATAATTGACATGGGTTGTCAAAGATCCCATACATGTTTATTATAACTAAGGACCTTCATGTTATATTATTTAATAAAAAACATGTAATTTCATGCTTGTATCCTAGTATCTATGTACATATATATGTATATATATATATATATACGTTTACACATAGCAGCTTCTGCAAAATTTCTATTCAAGCGACTTGCATTTGTCCCACATATACCGTATTTTTTTAAATTTGTACCCTATTTATTGACAAGCATTTAAATGAAAAATCTCGCAAATTTGTTGCGTGATTTAAAGCATGCTCTTTTAGGCAGTTCACTAACTTTTATCTTTGATGCTCGCTCAAAAAGATGGTTTTGAATATCTGCAGTAACTAACACTTTCATTATTACTCCCTGATGTCAAGAAAGCCAAAGCTTATATGTCAATGTGTGTAGAAACTCAAAAGTGTTTTCACACCCCAGAGTTGATTATCTGTACCTTCATTGTATCACTTTTCAACTTCAATTATCTAGCTATGGGATACTTTTTATGTGTTCTTTCTCTCAGTGTTTGTACAATGTACAGCATAGACATGGACCGTCATGATGGCACCTATGCTTGTTTATCAATTAAAGACATTGCATCAAGACATTTAAAAAATGCGATTTTATTTAATGTTTTAATTTTATTAGACATTTATGTTTTCTTTACTTATTCATGTTTTAAAATCTTTTTATTAGCCTTGTGTGGCACAATTTATCATTTCAAACGCTCGTGAATATATTACGACAGCATTATTCGCGCACTTAATTTCACGTACTGCTCTAATTTTATTGGAAATATTTTGGTTACCTTTGTGGAAAAATCCTTTCATATTTCTGTCTCAGGTGAACTCTTCCGTACCACTATTATCAGCATGAAAATATAATTTTACGGTGTGATAAAAAATTAATTTTCACTGAGCACCTTGATTGACATACTAGTTGATCCGTAGGAGTGAAAATATAGTCCTGAATGTCAACCTTAGACATGAATGTCTTAGACGCAAAATTTTTTTAATCGACCCGTTTTACTTTAAAAAATAGTTTCTCATACGCAAGTCCCTTGGCTCCTATTTCATTGTAAGTGTGCACTAATAAGAGTGTACTCAGTTTTCCATCGTCGCTGAAATTATGTTTTCTTTCGTAGTCACAGATATTTTTAGTAAATAGTAGTAACATATATTATCAAACCTAGATTGCGCAACAAACGGAATACATTGCTCTCAGTAATTTGTTTCGAATTGTTTCATGGTTATCACGATACCCATATGTGTGTATCGACTAAGGATCCTTTAAGATATTTTCAAATCAAAAGAAATTTTTTGTATCATCTTTATTGGAAATCAACTGAAAGCCATCTCTCACTTACAAAGTTTTTGTATCAATTGCCTTGAATAGGTTCAAACAGTTCTTCAGGTTGAAGTGCTTGCGAGATCCTTGTCTTTGGTGTTCAAACTTTTTGTTATTCTCTGAAACTTAGCCACTATTTCTTTCACTGATTTTTGAATGAAGTTCAAAAATAAAACTCAGACGATGAAACCTGGTTCCATTACCTGAAGGTCAAAATTATTCTCGTTTTTGTCCAACCGTTGCTCATTGAGGTAGAACACTGCTCTAAACCTAGATGCAAATCAGAAATAGCGATTAAATAAATTTGTAAACTCTTCTACACAAATGGCGCACCTACCACCACTCGTAAATAATTTCGAAAATATTTTTTTGCATCTTGTTTTTATCGAGCAGTCCATCCTTTCGCGCACTAAAATTACAATTTTCCGAGCCATTTTACTGATATTTCTTCAGAAATATGCGAGTAGTTTTGGAAGCAAAGTGTCAGACGATCGTCACCCAGTACCTGGTAGGACCCCATGGACTTTTAATGAAGGAATCTTACAGGGGAAGGCTTGTGGAGTCTAGCACTAGTCAATAGAGTTGTTGACGGAAGCTCTGAAGAGAGCTCTCGGGGTCAGGGTGAAATCACGCCGGAAATACAGGCGTATATTCTAGAAAATTAACGGAAGCGACTAGATGTTGCGTTGAACGTGGCGGTCATTTTAAAAATTGTAAACTACATCAGAATTTTATGCGCTTTCTTGGGACATAAAGATAGTTACAATTTGTGAATCCGTTGGAAAGTTATGATGATTTTTTCGATCTACAGTATTTCTGGTGGACCCTGTACAAAATTACACGGAAGGAATAATATTATTATTCAATGATACTCACCGGTGTCAGTATGATTCTCGTGTCTTACAACGGGAAAAATTGAACGTCAACTAGATAAATGGCTTTTGGAAAGTTAACTTGATAGCAAAATTGCTAATTGTAGGTTAATCACCAGTATAACAAATTTGCATGTCGATATATTGATACAAGTTGAAGCGATTAAGTTTGTGTTCAGCAGCAAGCGGTTTCTGCGCTGTACATCTAGAGATTATGTATTCGTAAGTGTTAGCCCTTTAACGCCCGCATTTTTGTTTTTGCCTAGAAAAATCATTTTTTGGTTTCAATGAGCTTCTGATAGGGTAACGGAGCCACTATCAGTCTTTTCCTATGAAAAATATTTTGCTTAGGAAAATATCAGAAAAGGACGAATTCGTACGCTGGAGCATGGAGTAACTTACTGCAAACAGTACTTTTTTGTCTTCTTGGGCATGCCAAATAGAAAGAGATAGTGAACTTTCATGATTTTTTACTAAATAACTGCTTTTTTAAAGTTAAGCCAAAATTTTTGCTTCTAGAGAAATGAAACCTGTTATCAAGAGAAATAGTGAAAACTTAATTGTATAATTTGAGATTATCTGTTCATCAGCACTCAGATTCTCTTTGATGGGTATTTTGTGAAATGACTCGCAAATGATCAACTAGGAGCCACACTTTTGCCAGCTTGTCAGTTGCATCAATCGTGGAGTGCTCCGGGGGAGGTAAATGTGAGGTCTTCAGCTGAGAGTTAGGTTGGCCTTCCTCTTGTTGAAATAAAATGTTTTCTGTTTTTTAAAGACGAATTTTTTTGTTGTTCAATGCTGTCCTATTTTTCAGTGCCTCTGGCTTGCTTCTTCAGCTTTTCTCTTGTTTTGTAGCCTTTTTTCTTAACTTACTGTTTCTATGCGCACGGGAACTTGTACGGAAACACACCTTATGCATAGATTCCGCGTTCCCTGAACTCCTTCATCCTTAAATAAATAGTGCCATTATCTGACAAAAAATATGCCGTGACAACTATAGCAGGGATAAGAAATAGCATAGAACGAGCGATCTTTTAATAGCACTAGCGTTCAAGAAACGCTGGGAAGATCGACAAGTTCATGAAGTCCCAACTATGGACCAGAGGGATGGAGACTAGACCGGTTGGGCATCGTCTCGAGTAGCGCTCCCCCGGTGCCTGAATTGCCACGACTACTGTCGAAAGAGAAACAGATCAGTAACTGAATTTCGTTGAGAAAGGCACAAGGCCGCGAGAGAGAAGTACGTTAATTATGGGCACAAGGCCACAAAAGAGAATTACGTTAATTATGGGCACAAGGCCACAAAAGAGAATTACGTTAATTATGGGCACAAGGCCGCGAAAGAGAATTACGTTAATTATGGGCACAAGGCCGCGAAAGAGAATTACGTTAATTATGGGCACAAGGCCGCGAAAGAGAGTTACGTTAATTATGGGCACAAAGCCACAAAAGAGAGTTACGTTAATTATGGGCACACGGCCGCAAAAGAGAATTACGTTAATTATGGGCACAAGGCCACAAAAGAGAATTACATGAATTACGAGAATTAAGGGCACAAGGCCGCAATAAAGAATTACGTGAATTATGAGAATTAAGGGTACAAAACCGCAATAAGAGGATTACATGAATTACGAGAATTAAGGGCAGAAGGCCGCAATAAGAAAATTACATGAATTACGAGAATTAAAGGCACAAGGCCGCAATAAGAAAATTACATGAATTACGAGAATTAAAGGCACAAGGCCGCAATAAGAGAATTACATGAATTACGTGAATTAGGGCCACAAGGCCGCTATAAGGAAATTACGTGAATTACGTGAATTAGGGCCACGAGGCCGCAATAAGACACGTGAATTAGGGGCACAAGGCCGCAATAAGACAATTACGTGAATTACGGTAATTAGGGGCACAAGGCCGCAATAAGACAATTACGTTGAGTTTAAAAGTTACGTCTCTCCAGATTTATTTAAGGATACACTAGGCAGGCCACTGCACTGCCACTACACACCACTCCGCGACGCTACCTATGGACGGTGTCTCACCGTTGCAAGCAGTCGAGCTCGTGCGCTGTCCACCCCACGAGGCCACGGAAGCACCGGAAGTCGGTGTAGAGGTCTCACTCCATCTTCCCCGCAGAGGATCTCGTGACGTACGACATCATCGTCAGATATTTAGTCGTGCGAGTGAAGATCTGGCTCACAAGTACTGGATCTTGAGAGATGAGTCGGCAGCGGAATTTCAGGATGAAGACAGAGGCGGCAGCGGTAGATGCACAATCTTGCGAATGGAAAGGACTGGAGGATCACTACATCCTTCGCAGATAAACACGGTTGCACAAAAAACCGGGAGCTGCCGCTTGACGAGAGAGACCTGTCTCGTGCGCACATTGAATAGAGAAGAGCCCCTGCAGCAACGCGTGCTAGCCTGAGGAGGCTGCTCCTGTTGCCATCATTTAGTTGGAGTTCCTGAGGTGGCTTCAGAGGAAAAATTAGAGCACCGACCACAAGCAAAATCGAGAATGGTGTACGAGAACAGTGGCCAGCAAATTCAAGATTAATGCAACTTTTGTTTATCCATAAAAATGTATAAAAATGTTGATGAAACGTTTTGTTTATCCTCCTTCCTCTCTTTGAACATCTATCTTATGGTAAGGGAGGTTACGACTAATTTATACTCAATCAATCACTCAGCCATGGAGTTGTTAACAAATGTAAATTTGATTTATACCTTCTAATCGCTCTCTCGTCATTATAAATTTAAAATTATTATTTTTACTGGACCAATGGAAGCGAGTGTTTGAAATATGGGGATTGACATTTGCATTTCAATATCAACCTATTGTTCAAATTCTGCACAACTGAGAGTTAGAGGCTTTTTAGGAATTTTTTGAAAGGCGTATAATTTAGACTGGTCATAAATTTTTCTATAAGCTCATCTGAAACTAAAGTCTTGAAATACTCCATATGAGTCAGATTTTCTGTAGAGACACCAGTAAGTGACTGATATGATGGATAACCATTTCCCTCCTCTCCATTTGACACTCGTTTCCGGTAATTTCGGTCTGTGTTTCTTTTCCCCATTTCTACCACTTTAGATTGGGCACTTTGTCCAATTTCCGAAATCAAGGTTCAGTATCTTTATCGCACGCATCTTCTACGTATTTATTATGCAGAGAAAGAAGAAAATCAGGGTCAATCACATCATCAGACAGCTCTCTTTCTGAACCACTAGAAGGAATAGTTTCTTTCTGTTAGATTTTCTAAGCGAGTTAGCCTTATGTTTCTTGAATAAATTTCTGATTTGTATCAATAATTTTGTTATTTGTGAGAGAAGAAAATAACGTAGCTGCACTCTTTGTAACACATTTCAATGTGTGAATTTACGCGGAGCTTGGGCCCTAAAGGTATACTAAGATATACTGGGAAACGAATACCGTTTTATAAAGTTTTCTGAAGATTTATAAACTCATGTCATGGTATATATCATGACTCACGCTTTCACTGTTATCATAACACCAGTCACGTTTCTTCATAGACGAAACTAAATTGGATCTAATAATCTATTGAAAAAGAGCCCAGAACATACAAATTAAAGAACTTGTATGCTCATAAGCCTGGCTGGACAAAAATGTCCCGTTTCAATTTTAGCACTCAGTGCCTGACAGGACAATTATGTCCTCCTTAAGCAAAACGTGTTTGAAGCTGGAATAATAGTCAAACAATTGCTTCCAGGTTTACATTATGTATCTGAGAGGTTTCCTAAATGTCAAATACTTTGTTACAGCCAATCAATTACCCGTGCGATCCTCCATGTTCTGATAAACTCTTCACTTCGTTCTATAACGCAGCAACAAGCGACAACCTAAAGGCAAGTTCTCACTTGTAGACATGTTACGCGATGTGTCTGTAGACCTGGTCTATTGACCAGGCCTCGCTAGACTCCGTTTTGGCCTCGTCTAGCGTCCACACTACGATTTGAATTTCTCGTCTGGTCTCTGACAGTAGGTCATGGAAAACATTTTTTTGTGCGGAGTAAGTTCCTGCTTAGCGCTAATTGCTAGTGAAAGAACGAGAACACGTAAACCATGGTGGAGTCGCGAAGTGTCTGCTGAAAGACCTGGTTTCGGAATTTTACTAGTAAATAAATTAAGACTGGAAGACGCTATGGGTTTTCGAAATTTCACACGCCTGACCCCTACTGATTTCGAAGATTTGCTTCTGATGGTTGAAGGACTGATAACGAAAAAGAAAACAAAATTTATAGAATCGATCCCAGCTTCTCTTCGGCTAGCAGTCACACTGCGTTTCTTAGCAAGTGGAGACTCTTTCGCGAGCCTCATGTATACCTTGAGAATATCTAAGCAGGCAATTTCACAAATGGTACCGTATTAAAGGTTTGCGAAGTAATTATCTCATCATTAAAACAACATGTAAAGGTATGTATAAAACACGAATTTACATTAAACAAAAGTATTTATTTAAGGTTTGGACCTCGTTTCAAATACGCTCCGCACTCGTGCATAGGGGGTAATCTCTCACAGAAAAAAGCCTATGGCCCATGATAACTCACGTATCTTATTAAAAAAAAATGTTATTCAGGGCTTAAAATAGATGCCTCTAACTCAAATAATTTATTGGTAACATACGATTGGGTATTGAAAGTACAAGAGATTTTACGATCTATACCTGTTAATTTTTCAAAGAAAAGCTGCGTGTCATATTGATATTTAGTGCTTCCTTGTTCTTATTATTCCAGTACAGTAGTAAATCTTGCGCAAGAAAGCAAGCAAGATATCGTTCGACCTAAAAAAATGGGGCTAATTCTACTCTTAGTACGTAGTAATAAAAACAAAGAAGAAGAAAATCCGAATGGATGAATCTAACATCACTTGTATGATGAACTAAGGTCCTCTACTTTCTCATCAAAATATGCTACTAACGACTTTTCTAACATAGCTTTTCATGAACAAACTCACAAGTTTCAGGCATTATTGTTCTAATTACATATTGATAAAGGTGTTCGTGCACAACAGAAATTCTTGCATATCATTGATACTTTCAACCCTTGACTCTGATTGTTGCTGAAATGGAACAGGTGATGTATTTGGATTTGCAGAATAACTGTCATGCGGATCGCCTGACAATGGGAAATGTGATGGACTGGAGCTGGAAGATGTATGGGGTCGCATTTTAAGAGAAAAAATTTTAAAATAGCCACTTCAAAATATATAGATATTTGTTTAATAAAAAATCACAATACCAATCAACTTGATACATAGACAATATTATGTCACCAACTGATAGTCGTGCGATATAGGTAAAAATTGCCAAGTATATTTTCTCATGGCCAATGCGTTTAAAATGTTATAAATTTTGTGTAAATTGGTCATGAAATGACCAAGCCGGCAACCCTGTGTGTATCGTCTATCGTTGAAAATGTCGTATATACTAGCAAAACGTGGCGCAACATGCCTACCTTTGGATGCTGTGTCCAATTCCGATCGGGAGACCATAGACCTGCGACTTTTGGTCTCACAACAGACTTGCAGATGACGGTTGGTCTATAGATGTGTCTACGTAGACAACGCTAGGCAGGTCTCAGAGACCAAAATCGCGCAACATGTCTACAAGCGAGTACGCGCCTTAACTCATACACAACTGCCGGCCCAGTGAGTGTATTTTGTTTTAAGATGGCCGGGCATCAGACGATGACTCATTAAGTACTGAACGTGTTCAGATGCGGTAAAAGTCTTGGGCACCCATGCTAAGAGTGTTGCATGAGTTTTTTGAGAGAGGACAAATTTGTCCTTCCAAGCGATAAAGGGCTAGAGTAGCCTCTGAGAATAGCTCGTACAGGTAAAGTAAAACATTTTCTTGTCATTCTCCTTAATTTTCCTTTTTTGTAGAGTAAATCTAAAAATACTGAGTGAGCTCATGGAGATACATCTTCAGAGAAATAAATTCCCATTTTTCAGAACACAAGAAATTTAAGTACTGAAATATGATAAGAAATTTTCTTTGGCACCATTGACACTCGACATACATTCAAGCCGTTTCCAATAAGTGGTGTAAAACATAGGTAACTAAAATCCCCGAACAATTTCCCACTCAAGATGAGTTTTTTATTTTATTCAAAACTTAATTGAAAACGTACTGAATGAACAATAAGTTGTACTACTCTACGAAGGCGTGTTATTGATCATCGTAAGACCATTTCCCTTCTTCTCCATCTCATTGTGCTCATTAGTCGTAAGGTAAGAGAAATCGCCTATGTTACCAAAATGATCTGAAGGCTCACCCGAAAGAGCAGACCAACAGTTAATCAGTTGTGAAATACCCGGGACTAATACAGGATACTGTCAAGCTCAAAAAATATCTTCAATGAACCCATGTTTGAAACGAAAAATGATCCTACTGCAGTTTTATTACCGATTCTATTACTTTTCTTTTTTTTCGATTATCTCAATGATCACCAATTTATTCACCATAGTGAATGGAGCAACTTATGAATACAAGTCAAGCATATAAAAGATGGCCGTAATTGTTTCCAACTCTGAAAGTGACACCGTACCGCTATTTTTTTTTTACAACGCGGTGTGATGAAGGCGTTACTGTAATTAACAATATTGAAAGCTTAAACTTTGTTCCCACTATGTTTAATCAATTTTTAACTCCCCCATTTGCAAGTTTCACAGCTCTCAATGAAAGCTGTAAAACTTGCAAATGGTGGAAATTAAAATTGATTCCTTAGCACACGCAGAAGGAATGATGAGATGTGTTGTACTACTCATGCTGAACCTTCTATTCTAACTTTCAGTGGTGCATTAGTTCTCCATGTGCTTTGATAGATCCATGTGCAAAATTCAGCACGTTTTCCCTCAGTACAATGTACATTGTTCAGTGCTTCTGATTATTATTTGCCACTAATGGTAGCTTCAAAACGGTATAAACAGCAAGTATCGTAATTAAGGTTACAATAGGAAATCATGTAAACGTACGACTTACAATAAACACTTGAATAAAAACGTCAAAACAAAGCATTAAACAAAATCGTAAGAACGGTTTTTAAGCTACTACATTCTAAATACTTTCTTAGACTGCAATTTAATTCTTTCCATTCGTTTGTAAGCGAATAAATAACATAACAAAAACACAATTTCAGGAAACATGAACGTCAGGTTAAAGTTACGACATAGTTCAAAGGTAAACAAAGTATCCCTTGCACATATCTGTCAATAATTGTTACTACTATTCGCTTCCGATATTCTACAGGTCGATTATTTAATACAATTCAGTTTTTCAACACGAACACGTCGAAATTGCTCCGTATTATGTCACATAACACTTAAAATGATATAGCTACAACATGAAATCACATGAATACTCCAATATAAATTCAACGTCCTAGGAGACGATTCTCCCCTATTTTGGGCCTTAAATTCCATTTATAGCAAGATGCTAACACGCTGTACCAGAAAATTCATTTCACGCACTTATTATTCTGTCTGACTCGCTCATTCTAGTGTGTAGTACCAGCATCTTGAGCATAAATGATCTTCCAAACAACACAACAGCACAATTAATACGAAATAACGTCTGCTTATTCCGTAATTGGAGACACAACGTATGATCATTATATACAGTTAACTGCTATCGTTAACTTTTTCTAGGGATGTAAGAGTTCGATATAAAAGGGAGGTTACGGACGTTGAAAATTAGTTCCCCTCGACATTCGAGTTCTTACCGAGTAGGAATCGTGCTTACATGATCAGTTTATCTGAGTGTTATTAGGATGAAATCAGTAGCTATTTCCTATTAACATCTAAGTGTAAAATTTGAAATTTTAATTTCAACATTCAGCCTGAAGCAGTAACAGCAGTTTTTATATTTTGTTCGTTTAATCCCGGAAAATCATTCTGAGCCTCAACGTCTTATCTGGATCTACACATTGCATTTAATTTCGTTGCTATTTCTAGCCTATATTGACCTCATCTAAGTTACAATCATGTATCAACACTTTGACTGTGGCTGGTAAATCCGAATTTTAATATTCAAATAAATTTTAAAGTCAATTGTAGGAAGCAAAGTTTGAAAATAGCAAACATTAACTGGATCGTGCCTTCATTTAGTTTTGATTAAGGACTTGAGAAAATTGAGTTTGTGACTACTGGTCGATCAGCAGCATTATGAAAACTCCCTCCGTGTACCACCGATGGCTCACGTCGCAGTCAAAGTGTTAAAAAGTATTTTCCGTTTTTAACTCGCATCCCTTCATATAAATCATTCTTCTGATATCAGTTTCATTATTCTTTCGTCATTCTATTTTTTACAATTTGGACTCCGCTCATGCTGGGCAATAACTTGAATTTTTTTCAAATTCACCGAATATGAAACGGTTAGAAAACATTCTTCCCTCTAAATGTTATTTTTCGAGAAGAGATTCACGAAAGGGGATGATGTAAGTGATGTAAGGAAAATGAGTTTCAGTTGATTGAATTCATCCTCAACGGGCCGTATGATTTTTTCACGTATGCTTTGTAGTCTTTGTCGCAAAGAAGCATGTTGGAGACCATCTTCGAAGGGGATCCTCCTCGACTTCCATGACCTCCGTTCAGTAAATTTTCTGTGAAGGAAGAAGCCCTAGATCTTTGTTTAGCTGAAGTAAATGAACTAGTTCTGGATCTCACGCTCGGTGGTTTTGGGCATCGATTTGAAAGTCTCCTTTCAATCCAGTGAAGCATAGTCAAAACCGCGTCAGGATCTGCGAGACGGTAGTTGGCTGAAGTTTTTGTGTTTTGGAAATCAGTGACCCTGAAGGTAACCGCCATACCTTCTAGTGCCTGAATTGCGTCTTCGTCGGTTTCGTCGTCTCCGGCGAAGATAATTGATGCTTCACACCAGTCCAAGCCTAACAAGGATCTTAAAATGTGAATAGCGGCTCGACCGGAGTCCCAAGTAACTGGAGGTCGTGCCTCAAGAGACATAAGAGCCCGGGTCACTTCGATTCCAACCTCATTAAAAGCCTCCACAGCTCTTTCAACGATGGCTTGTCTTTGCGAGACTTCAACCTTCCTGAAATGGAATGACACGCAGGGTCCCTTGTCTTCAACATACGCTCCGCTGTCGCAGAGCGTGTCTAGTTTTTCTTTGAGTATTTTCAATTTGTCAGCATATTCTGAAGGCACTGGATAATTGAACATTGTGTTGTCAGGGTGTAAAATTTCAAACCCATGGTTTCCTGCATACGTGATTCCTTCTATACCGACCATTGCCTTCACATTTTCCAAGGACCTGCCAGATATAATAGCAATACTTACATCCGGCAAATGAGATAGTCGCTGTAGAACATGTTTGGTTTCTTCGGGAAGGTGAGCAATGTCAGGGTGAGGAGCTATGGGCGCCAGCGTGCCATCGTAATCAAGAATAAGGGCGAGGCGAGAGAATTCATTTACACAATCTGATAGATATTGATCGAAGTCTTCTTCTGAAACAGGCCTCAGACTTGCGTCGTCCCCATTCTCTTCCTCAAGGCTGTGAACTGAAGTGAGAACTTCACGCAACCAAAAGTTGACATCACGTTCCTTTTCTCTGCGACGCAGTTGTTGCATTCGCAGATGTCTTTCATCGTCAGGCATTGTTAAGGCTCTGTGGATGACTTTTGCAAACTGATTTTGTTCGTAGGGATTCACCTGGAGAGCTTCTTGCATTGTCACTCCAGCTCCTGCAAAAGGTGAAAGCACCAGCACTCCTGGTTCCTTGATCTGACAAGCGACGAACTCTTTTGCTACCAAATTCATCCCATCGCGCAGCGGTGTGACCAATGCCACAGAAGCATCTCTGTAAAATGCTGCCAGTTGGTCATGAGTGACTGATCCGTAAATGTACCGAACTGGAGACCAATTTGCTGTTGAAAATCTACCGTTGATTCGTCCGATCATCTGATCCAGCTCCTCTTTCAAATCTTGGTATTCCTTGACGTCAGTTCTTGATGGTACAGCAATCTGGAGCAGAGTTACTTTTTCTATATGCTCAGGGTACAGTTCTAAAAGTCGTTCGAATGCTTTGAAACGCTTTACGAGGCCTTTGGTGTAGTCTAGCCTATCGACTCCAAGAAGTAGTTGCTCCTCTGGTCTATTTTTAATAGCTGTTGGAGCTTCTTCAGCCATTTTTACGAACCGGTCGTACGGTATGCTAATGGGCAACGGATGCACTGACACACTTCTCTTGTTGTGCTCAACGAGCCTTTTTTTTCTGTCGACACGACAACCTAAAATCCTGTGACAACAATCAATGAAATTGATACAGTAGTCTTCCAGATGGAAGCCGATGGAATCGCAACCGAGAATACCTTGAAGAAGCTGATCTGACCAAGGAAACAGTCGTACAATATCCCAGGAGGGAAATGGAATATGCAGGAAGAAGGCCATTTTCACAGCAAGCCCTTCATCGTTGCAGGTATTTCTGATGTAGTTGGCAGCGTACATCAGATGATAGTCATGTATCCACACCAACGGCACTTGATCAGGTTGACGCTCGTAACATTTGTGAACTGCCTCCATAGTAAGTTTTGCGAACTCTTCGTTGACCGCAACGTAAGCCTAAAACAAAGAAGAGTTTCACGTTACATTTTAATCACTGAGCGTGTAGAAAAAACATTTGAAAATATTTTCCAAATGTCATCCATTGTCAGGTATGATCACTAAAGGGTAGTTAAACTTACGACCCACAGGAAATGGCCTCCTCACCTCCCATTTGTCTTCTTCGAACACGGCCTTGTCTGGCATGGAATGGAAAAGAGGCCAAAAGCAGGCGTTGCAGCATCCATTGTAGTAATCATTGAACATCTTGCGAGGCAGATTAACTGGAATAACCTAGTGACAGAAAATGTACGTGACCATCAGGAAATAAGTTATAAAAGTTGAAAGTGTATGTTATATTTCATTTCAATCGGCTTCATGAATTTATAACATAATGTACAGTGTTGTTTTTACGCAACCAGTTTATATTAAATGATCATTTTGAATTTTTAACACCAAAGAAAACATAATAAATCACTACACCACATTTTAGAGAATAAATGCACTTCTAAAAATATTTTGCAAGTCGATTTCCATACAAATGGTTTTTCACTTACAGAAGAATATTTTTTATCCGGTTTGATATTTTTTCTTGTACCCTTGATTTTTGTAAAACTCTCACTCCTACAATAAAACAATAAATATGTCAAGTCTTCAGCAAACTGCGTTAAATAGAGGGTCGTTTAATCTATGTTATTTTTTGTAGTGTGTGCGTCATTGGATTTGTCTGCCAAGTAAACTTAGCTTTGAGTACATACATCAAGTTAATTTTAAATACAATTCTGTTGCAACGAACAACGCACTAAAATCAAACGAATTAAAGTGCACTCATGAGGAATGATTCGAATTAGATGCTCACTTAGAATTTCGTAAAATCGTCTAATAGGCAATGTGATTGTTTGCCATAAGTGGAACTTAAATAACCTCTTGATGCAAAGAATGAAAACAATCCCATTGTATTAGTACGAAAATTAGAAATAGACGATATCACTTTGAATGAAATTAAAATAAAACTGACTAATTTTCAAATCCCTGTAGAAGCCCGTTACTTTGCGTGAGAGCCTAGAATGCGTAACAGATTCCAAACAAGAACAATATTTTGCAAGCGTGGCATTAAAATTCTAACTTCAATAATTTGGTTTTTTCCTGTTTTAAAACATCTCAGTTTGGTTGCATAGGGAAGGGTGTGACATTATCCGTTTAGTAGCAGCAACACATTGTGCTGCTTAAGTTCTCACCCAATGATAACTTCATTCATGGGAACATTTTAAGTGCAATTTTTCGAAGTAGTGGACAATCGACGTTGCTCTCAAGAATCAAATTATGTATATAACCTGTTATCAAAAGAAGCTTGATTTTACAACCGAGTCTTTTTAATCCCTCATTCAAATACGGCGGTGGGCGATGTTTTCTTCAGCTAACGCTTGCACCTGACCTGCTCGCTCTTGAGTCCGGCGGTGGGGCTCTTGTCGTCAGGACTGGACTCCGGTATGGCGGAGATGCCGTCCTCCAGGTGCAGCCCTGACCAGCCCACCCAGAGGCCGCCGGTCTCCACCACCACGGGCGCCACAGCAGTTACTAGCCCACCAGCACTGAAATTCAGATAACAGTTAAAAATAAATTAAAGGAAAACTACTTCTATAAGATTTTTTGTGTATTCACAATTACTTTAACACACAGGCTGACTGCTTTTTGCTGCGTCGGTCATCAAATATCTACTTTCATACTTCTTCACTGTTTACTGAGTTGTCGAAATACTTGTCATCAAATTTGAAAAAATGAATAGAAAACGTGTAAAAACTAATTGGTTTACTAAGCTAATTTTAAAGTTATTTGAATTAAATTAGCTAAAGGAAAGTACCTCCTTTCAAGAAAAGACATTCGTTATTTTATTATTTAGGGTTTCATGATTTCAATAATAATCAGAGTACTTGACTGACATAAACGACACTGACCTGGCTTAGAAACATCACTAGCTGAGCATCAGCCTTGTTCTCGAGTTCTGCTATCGCTAACGGCATGATAAAATATTACATAAGCTCCCATAAGATGAGAAAGTCTTCAGCAGCATGAAATCAGGTGACGCATATCACTTCGATAGCGTAAACTCCGACAACGTTTTATGGGGGAACAAATGCTACGTTCACGCAACAAAATTTAAACGTGAAGAAAATGCTGATAAAATTGGCCATTTTATTATGAAAAATCGAAAAGGTTTCGGAGACAAGCTCCATCAGCAGTTGTGTAAGATACAAAGTATGATCAATCTAACGCAAGAATGAAAAGACAATCAATGGTAAATTCCAGAATGTACAAAAGATCGAGAAAAAATACAACTATGTATTAACTATCTGAAGGGAATACGAGCTGTGCGTGTTGTTTAAAATTGTTATTTCCTGAAAAATATCTAAAGATTTTAAACTCCTAAGGTCAAAATCACAGAAAGAACTGTTAATTATTTTAAAATCCTCATCACGAATAATTGCACTGCACTTCTCGGCTTGGCTGCGTATTGCGGAATGAGGAGGATGAGCCAGCAAGTTACCAGCACGAAAACATGTTCCGCGGTGCTCTGCCACTCTTACGTAAAGATTGCATGACGTAATTCCGACGTACGCCGATGAGCACTGCGCAAAACAATATTTACAAACAAAAAACAACACAAAAGTGCATAAGCCAGGAAATTAATTAAGTACCTGTGTCGTAAAAGAGAACCGATATTTACTTTGCTAACCAGTATTACACGTTCACTAACTCCAGGAAAATGCTTACTGACTAAAGACTTAAATTCACGGGCGTGTTTTTCAGATGGAGAGCCGAAATAGAGTAAAGTGCATTAGAGGTAATTTTCACATTTAACAGGAATGTTGGAATCGCAATGTTTTCTTGCCAAAAACATTTCAATTTGGGAGTTTATGATTCTAAGAGGAAAGCCATTGCACAAAAAATCGCGTAGAATATTAAATTTTGCGTGTGTATCAAAAGATGAGCAGATAAGCCCTGTTCAACAGCGTTTGATTCAGTTTTTTTTTCGGCACAAGGACTTAATTCCCTAGCTTATTCGCTCTTCTGTTTGTTGTTCATAAATATTGTTGCGCGCAGTGCGCATCCGCGTACGTCGGAATGACATCACGCAATATCTGACGTTCTCTGAAACTATTCGTTCCCGGGAGTGGAGCTGTCCCGCAATTTTGCTGCTGTGTCCAATTTTTCGCATCGGAAAGAAACAGGTGCTACTGCTTCACTGAGCTGGTCGAAGGCCTATGATCCGTCGCTCGCGAAGGTTGCTTTAACCAATCGACGCAATTAGAAACGGTGGCATTTCCTGGGAAACGTACACAATCATACTTAGTCGGATTCTATAGAAGCTTGCAAACTACCATCTGATAGTACAGATCCTAACTCCCTATTTAATAATGAATAACTGCTCACAAATTATAACGCTACCTCGACAACATACTAATCAAGCAAATTCTATCATCTATTCAATTTGGTCTATTCCTTTGTAATTTCTGGATTAAGGCCCAGACACGAATTAATTCTTCCTAAGAATAAAGAACTTCCGATTACAACCGAATCTTCAGGTCTCACTTCAAATTGGCCCCATCCTCAATCAACGAACCATGAGAGTCCCTGTGAAGGATTATAATAGAGACAATGCCGGTAATTCTAAGCGTCGCTCAAATATTTTCAGAAATTTAGGTCGCCTTTCTCAGAACCAGGGTCTTATCTCATTCTTGCCTAGGTTACATCACCTGTTAGGTGCCTACTATGCAATATTATGAGAGGTTTCAAACAGTTTTGAAGCGATTACCCAGTCTAACTTTTTCCTTGCCTCAGCGATTTAATCGCTTAAATCGCTTAGGCGGCGAAAACATGCTTGCAGGCGGCGAAAAAGTGTGACTGGGTTAATAGGTGGCTTTACATCAGTTGAAACATGAGTGCCTCGCACTTATATTGGACAAACTTATGTGACATGAGCGACAATGAGGTATGCATGACTTCGTTATTGGCACTCAAGCGGGCATATCCCGAAGATAATGAAACGAAAAGGAACCTATAAGTATACTTTTTATCGCTTGTATTTGACAAGACGGCGACAATACAGGATACTTCTCGCGTATAATACCCAAGAAAATTTCTCTCTGGGCTATAAATTAACGTCGGCTTTATTTGTAGCGTGCATTCTTTAAAAATTATAACGCAAGTGAAGAGATGGTAGAATTTTTTTGAGTGTAATATGCTTATTTCATTAAGTATGCCGATCTATTTATATCTCCGTAATTAAAACCTCGCATTTAAACAAAGCTTTCAAAAAATGCCCATCTTCTGAATAGAATTTAAAATTTATGTGTGTTCTCATTTCTTTCATTAGATGTGTGGCAACATCCCGATGAAGTTCTCGTCCTGTTGATAATTTTTAACTTGTACATTTGACATTGGTTTCTTGATAAAAAGAAAGACAAACGTAAAAAGAAACAAGTTCACTAGCAAACATTTCCCAGTTATCCAAATCTCATCCTCAGTGCTGAAAAGGTGAAGAGATGAAGCTTAATATTTAGCCAATATGCGAGTACATACGTCACAAGCAAAACGGATGGTATTTCGCTAATGAACAAAATATTATTTACGATACAAAACCAAATACAATAACAAGAACACATTTACACGCGCACACCCAATGCTCAATGCAGTATAGGTAAAAGATAAAGGCACTGTGGAGTATTCTAGCGCTTCTATAGTAATTCAACTGCGGTTAATGAGCTAATATGTATAATGGTTATGGAATACATGAATCTCGTTTATTTAACGTGTTTGAAAAAACGAAAATTATGAAAACTGAATCTCTAAAGTACAGTTCAATGTGAGACAAAGATCACGATTAGGTGACAGTGAAGGGTAAGCGTTTGGGTGGCCTGTCCTGCTCGAGATACTCGAGTGTTGGCAACTCTAAATAAACTGTTGGAACATAAAACTTTAAACATAGGATTTTGCATTTTGCATTTTGCACACTTTTTTGCATTGATATAACAAGTCCTCAGTGATTCATCTATACGCTTTTTCCTCGTGAAAAATGAGCCAATCTAAAACGAATTCTTTGTAGATATTTGTGAGTCAAGAGTAGAAAAATGAGTAAATCGGTCCCCCGAAATTGCTTTGCCTCAGTGGTTAGGTACCCGACGAATGGTAGTTCAACGAACAGTATTTATTTAGGAACTATTAAGCTGACTGGAAGAGGAAAGGTTTTAGAATTTGTAAACTATTTAACTGAACCATTGACAGCAACTTTGAACATTTATTCTTTACCCAAAAGACATCATTATGAAATCAATTACTTTCTGAATAATCTATCAGGCGCAAGGGATATGGCATGCCTTAGTAATAAAGTTGAAACACTTGCCTTGAGACTTTTTTACGCCCTGCATAGATTACATTGCACATTTTTTATAATCCTAACGGAAAAACATTTGGAAGTAATTCTTCTAGGATTGCTTCATTCTTTAAGGAAAGAACGTATGAATGATTGCCTGAAAAGTGAGTGAGTTGGCTAATATACGTCTGATTGCTGTACGTAATCCTACGTTGTAGGGAGTACCATACTCCAACACAGGCCGCCCATGTGCTTCCTGTTATCAATCAGCTATTCACGATCAATGTCCCTCCTTGAATCATTCTTTTAAAGATTCAATTTCTGGATTTTTTCGAGCTCGCAAAAGAACAAAATCTCTATTCTAGGATCATAATTCATATTCACCTATAAGCAGCAGTTCTTTAACGATCAAAGCGGAAAAGAATTCCACATTACCCCTTCCGTTGACTGTACTACAGGCCGGTATATATGAGTGTCATGTCTTTGTTGATCATTTTATACATTGGTGTGTATATTTCTATTTGGTTTGTTTCGTACCATAAATAAAATAAACTCATTCATTTTAGAGATGCACTACCTGTTGCGTGCGTTATAAATATATTTATCTTCTGAATTCCCGCACTGCTAACGAGATTTGAAACGTTTGTAGGTCAATATTTTTCTTTTTGGCTTTGTTCATCTTTTTATCCTGGAAATCAGGCTTCCTAGAAATCGCCCAATTCTCAAATACTAACAACTGGCTTCAACAAACTAAAAACCTAAAGCATATTTCAAATAATTTTTTAAAATTTGAAGTATACATTTTGTCAAAACACTTGGTTTTTTCTCAAAATGGAAAAAAGTCCCTAAATTAGATAAGATGCTGTCCAATCCACTGTGATTGTTTTACTCATTATATGTCCAAGTCATAGACAGTGGACGTTGTTTTTGGATTCGATTAGCCCTTCACACCCGAGTGGAACGAATTTGTCTCACAAAAAATACAAGCTTCTTATGTTCTAAATTTACACGCAGAGCTTCTAGCATATGAATGTAGTGAATTAGGCACATGTTATCTTCAAGCAGAGGTCATTGTTGTGTCATTTTTGAGTGCGATACTTGAGTTTTAAAGAAACTTCGTGTGTGCGACGTATTGTTCGCAGCCTTCCTCCTGGTTGCGCAAAGAACTCAGGGCGTAATGGGTTAAGAATGTTTGCATGTCGTCTGCGAACTGGAAACGTTGATTTCTAATAGTATTTATTGTTTTTAATAAAACAGTCTAGCTGTTAGCTGTTTCAAAGCCTAGCTGTTATAGTGGGAATTTTCTCTCTCGGAAGGTTTGAAAAAAAGTAACAGATGGGTATTAGTTGTTTCCAACAAAAAAACTAATAAGAACTACAAAACTAATTTACTTGTAGTTGCTAACGTGCGTTCAATTAGATACATCAAATCAGATTCTATCGAGAGGATCTCAGAATTATTGAGGGCTAAGCTAAACTTTGTGTGAATATGTAACGAACTTTTATGCGCCGAGATGTACGTGGTGCAAGAAGTTGAGGTCAAGAAACTGTCGGACAAAAACAAGGATGTGCAATTCAATTACAGCATTAAACACTAACTTTACTTCATAGTTTTCCGAGAAATTGGTGTTATTTCCATTCTGTTTCTTTTAATTCTTTTTATACGTCTGCAACATCATGTACTGATCACGCATCTTACGAACGTGAACTATTAAATTACATGCCACTAGATTGTACCCTCAGCATTCAAGCACCAGACCTTATTTGATAAATGTAAATTTTAATTAGCAACTTATGGTGCAACACGGAAGCTCAGGACTAGAACGGCTATTGGCTTCTTCGTAAATCTACTCTTATGCTATTGAAATCAAACTTTTGTGACTTTTCCAATTTTAAAACCAAATCTTATTTAAGCTACACGTGTTGTTTTCATGCAATTCCTCTTGAGTGGTAGCTTCAGCAATGACTGAGAGTAACATGTTTTTTTCTGAGTCTGCCTATTAGGAAACATAAAAATTAAACCGGAATATTTTGCCTCCACCAGATCTACGTGAGGCCATATCCACTTTTTTGCGGGTCAAACCAGAGTGCACCAGTATGAGCTATTTGGATCCGCTCCTCTCCTGCCAGATATTTGACCAGGTAACAGTATTTTACTTTCGCGTTAATAACGTCGACACCACAGGAAACAATTCTAAGTTACTGACTTTGTTCTTTATCAAAAATTAACGCGTATTATGTACAACTCATTTGTCATCAGAGGACCATCGCTTTGGCTGACATTCAAATGCAAAGTCCGCGCCAGTGGCGGACGTGCAACCCACGAGGCTCTTGTGCATGAGGTGGCCAGATTAAATTGGATGTTTCTACTTATTCGGGTGAATCTTCTTCACCTAACATTACTTTTCTCTTTACAAAATTAAATGTTTGCTTACCATGATTAATTAGTTTGAATTGGTAACTCAACATCCTTTCCTGAACGTAAATCCTTTGAATTCTAGTCCACAGGAGGAACAGAACGGAATCATAGGAGTTTTCACAATACAACTACGTTGCTTTCAATTATGCTGTCACTCTTTCACACACAAAACATCTCGGTAAAAATTTGTTGGGTATCATGTCGATTTCAACCCAATTCATTTTTAAATGTTAAGGTGATCTGTATTTTTAGCCTTTTGTTTTGTTAATACATTTTTATTAATGGATTGATATTCAATGATCATTGGCATTAAAAGATGTGCAATGCATTTCTCATCAATAACGGCACACAACTTATCATACTGAACTGCTACAGAATCACTCAGGTAACGAGCCTTATTTGTTTGAAAATTCAGTTCTTGATTTGTTGAGATTGATGCCAAGTTTGGTAAAGCACAACCGGTGGTAGTAAGTGCGTCGCTTTGAAGTGGGACGCAACCAACAAGCTTCAAAAGAGCGAGGGCTCCCGCCCATGTGACGCACTTGCCAAATTTCTACTCAAGGTGGCAATGGCAACCGCCGCCACGCAGCAAATGTATCGCTCTTGTGTAGCTGCTCGGAATTCAGGACTTTGTCCCCGGTGAGCCTTCCTGGCTACGTTGGATGATGCTGCGCTTTTACATGCTAATCAAGCGGCGACTTAGCCAGAAGCTTCATAAATACGTACGTTTTTTGAGCGAGGCTACGCAAATACTCGCTTGAGTTGATTGAGTTCTTTAGTGTGAAATATTGTGAAAGAAAATTCAAAGTCGGGCATTCGATTTGAGACTAAATTTTGATACCTTTACCAGCGGGACACACTTTATGATGTTTTTTTCGGAAGAATACTAGAAATAGGTGCACCTACACAATCCAATTTACTAAATTTACAACTAATAGAAATGATACGTCCAATAATTATTGGAATTCTTTTTTAATAAATTAAAAAAGAATTGCAAACAGCTAGAAACCAGTTTTCTCCTCCAAATTTGAGTTTAAACCAATTTTTGCCGCTTTTAACACCCAGAGTTTTCGCCTGGTTAAATATTTTGTTCCGATCTTGATGCCCCTTAATACTAATAGTTTTACCGTTGTCAACTCTTGATCATTTGTAGAACCTTTATCAAATTTTAATAATGCTGATGACCTGTTTATGGCTTCGTTTGACGTCGATTATTTGTTTACTAATGTTCTGTTGATTGAAATCATTGAAATTTGCTCAGCAAAATTTTTCCCTGATTGTTAGGTATTATAATGGTGTTTTCTCGTAGCATTATGCAGAAACTGTTTAACCAGGTTAAAACTCGGGGTGTTTAAGGGGGTAAAAATTGGCTGTAACTAAAATTTGAGGAAAAATCTGGCTCATGGATTTTAGGAAGACCACACAAAGTACCGGGTCTGAACCGGTTATACAGAGTCTGCTGTAATCATCTTTAGACATGGAATAATTTTTCTTTAAACGTAATAAAAAATTTATTATTTTATCCTCGATACGCATTGAAAATTCATGTATCGGTTCAGTAATTTCTTCAAATTTCCGATCAACGAACAAAATATTATTCATGCTCCCAACGTACTTACTCTATCAACCAAGTCCACACCCTAACCCTTACCAGGCATAAACACAATGACATCTTTATTCGAAGCCAGAGTTTTTAAAAGTAATATATCGTCCTTAAAAACTTGCAGATAAATTTTGGAAAAATTTAAATTATGGAAATCTTTATGAGCAACATTCCGGAGCCGAATTGAAAATTGTTCGAAATTTACACACTGGACGGATTTTATCTGAAGCAAAAATTCTCAAATCTACGATAACAGGAAAAAAAGTTCAACTTATAAACAGGCAAGCAAAATTCCAGACCAAAGGCTAGCAAACGACACTGTCTGTCTGTTTTACCGTTGACAACTCTAGGTCATTTGTAGAATGTTTATCAAATTTTAATGGCGCTGTTAACCTGTTCATGGCTTCGTTTGACATCGATAGTTATTAATCAAATGTAATTTTTTAACGACGCTCTGCCACGTGATTACAAGTTCTGAAGAAATTCATTTGAAATACATCAATACAAGGGGAAGATCTCAAAAAGTTATGATAGAACAATGAATGACTCGTTGGATTCATGATAACATGATAATTAAGAGCAGCTACGCGACATTTCTCAAATCTAAATTTCAGTTTTGTAAAGCAATGCAACTACATAAAAGTTCTTGCTCGTCTGAAGTACTGAGCCGCGCCAATAATTTAAACACAACTAATTTTTTTCATAAGACACATCGCTATGAGCTTGTCGTCAAACGAATTTTTTCTGACATAGTATTCGCTTACTCAAACACGGGCAGAAAATTTCACAGCACAAGAGGAAGAAACCTTCACATTTCTTAGCAATTTGATTTTTACGTCGCCATAATCAGTATTTCAAATGATACACAAAGAGGGCTATTGCCCACCGTTTTTGTCATGCACTAATCCATCAACTCTGGCTGGCAGCTGATGGTATCGAACCGCGTATCGTCACTAAGCCTAGTAATTTAATGAGCGGTCGCAGCTGTACTTACTAGCTGCGTTAAAATCTGCGCGCACATGAATTTGAGAGAAGTTTGTGCCGTGTTTAGCTACAGCTTCTTTGTTGTTAGAACAGCAAAGCAATTGATGACATGATCAAAATGAACTTTTTTTGGACATCGAAGAATAATATTTCAATCTTCATAAACAAACGTTTATACGTAAGCTTGAATCCAATTCATTAAGCACAGAATTTTTTTTTATCCCCGTATGTTATTTTTTGAGAATTTATGAGACTGAGTAGTCTGTTTCACGAAGTCGATCTATTCGAGAGGTTGAAGCAAGAACTTTGCTAGCATCAAACTAAATGAGCGACTAGAACGACTATTCATCAAACGAATATTGCATAAGAATATGTCAACGGAAGTTTTATCATCAATCCCTGAGAACAGTGAGTAAGTTTGCTCATTTTGAACAGGTGATGAAGTTGCTAATGATGAGGTCGGGCGCACCTATGAAAACAGTGTAAGCATTTCACAGAATTTCACATGAATTGTTTTGTCCAATTGTAAAGTTGAATTTCCACATTGCGATGGTTTTCTATTAAAGTTGAGCTCTAAACTTTCATCAAATGTTTTTTTTAATTATTATGAAATTGTTAAGGAGAACGAAGTCATCATAGAACTACCTTTAACAGAATTGAATTTTGGTGGCTAATAAGATCGAAGTCAAGTTAATCCTAATTTCTAATCTAATTCTTCTTCGTCGACACTACATCCTCATCGAAGACTGAAATTCACTACCACGAACAATCTCGAGGAAAGTTACATCAAAGTTGTTTGGCCGTGAAATACAAGATTGTTGATGCCTGGCAACCAGTCAACCTTGAGCAGAACAATAGTACGAGTGCTGTTAAGAGTATCTTCTTCCAGTGCTGTTTAGAGGGCACAGCGTCAACCTTACAGCTTTGGCTAAAAGGTCCACCTAAGAGGTTTGTAAACTTACTCACATGAGTACCAACTTTCATTACACTCCATTCTTCCGTTAGTATTATATTCTACTGAAGCTTTGCAAAATGATTTCCCAAAATACCTCAGACTTGGGATCCGATTCACAATTACGCCCACTGTAGATCCAACATAATACTTCAACCAACAAATCCTTCATTATTTGTAGCAATACACTCAGCGCATGCTTGCCTGTGCTTCCTGATGAGGTTTCCATTTTTAGGGTCCTTGGAGATGACGAAGGGCAATCGATTCGCAACCACCACCAATGGTGATGTCGAGTGGATCACCATCTTTGCTTATCACGAACCAGAACCAGTCTCGACGATGCAAGCTTTTACTATTTCACCTTTCTGTGGAAAAATTGAAATTTATAGTAGATTTTGAACGTGAATAGGTCCTACTGATTAAATCAGTATTACATTCGGAATAGGGGCTTTTTAATGTTAAGAATTATCATTTTGAATCAACTAAAGAAAGCACGTCTCAAGTATCTTACAGAATTTATCCTGAAATCAACACACTACATGTCACCAAATAACAGCTCTAACCGGAAGGAACCTAATGTTATTCATTCTATATTTTGTTCACTCATTAGATCTGGGGTGTTCGTAGGTTCAGTCAGCGATCATTCCGAAACCTATAATGCATCGTTTGATTTAGCATGCGAAATTTCAAGTGAACTAATTCGTGTAACAAATTGAGAGCCTTGATTTTGTTTAGTTTTCAACTGTGCGTTTGCCATTGGTAGAAGTGATGTCTATAGTTCTCGAAATTTTCCCGTGGATTAATACGTGCTCCACTTTTCCTTAATTACGACTAGCCTCATTTCCTTCTTTTAGGGTAATGCGTTTTTGAGAGAGAAATCACCTTACGAGAGCAAGTCGTGCTAAATTATATATGCTCCATCTAGCCCACACATTACACTAATGACCACACCCGAAAAAAAAGTGTGAAGCTTTGAATAAACTTCAGAAGTCGGTGGCACTAAACCTTACACAAGTCACGGAGGATGAGCGAGACGGGCAAGCTACCCGCAACTCAAGCTGCGCCTGTGCCTGCACTGTCAGTGCAACCTGTTCATTTTGGCCTTTATAGCGCAGCTGAAGGGCGAGTGGGGGCCCTGCAGCTCGTCTGCCCAATACCGGCCAGTGTTTGCCCTGTTGCGGTGCCAATGCAGCCGTGGCGCCACACATGCCTGCCCTGTCTCTTCTCTATAGAGGACACGTGTTTAATTTCAGAGGTGAACTCCTATGGTATGTGCGTATGCAATGCTCTGATTTCTTCGTAAAGTGTCGGAAGTCAAAAGATTTGTTAATGTCATGAGGGCATACCTGTTGCTGCGCACATCTGCTGATCTTGCCCTAGTTGTGCCAGAATGGAGCCTCGGCGAATAAATGAGTTCATGATTGGGCTGTATCACGATATGTGACCCGAATCGGGGAAAATTCTTCCTATTCACTCTTCATATTTTTGTAATATTCCTTGATTTGATGAGCTTTATTATTTCAAATCTCGCCGTGCAATTAAGCACCAAAAATCAGTAATGACCTTGTACTCACTTCAGGGACGAAGAACCACGTACATAAGAAGTGGTGTATCATGAGAACACATCAGTGGATGTGAGCTTCACTGACTGCGCTGCAATTCAGTAGATCAGTGTGACTGACAGCATAGATCAAACCCACAATCGACTTGAAGGCCTCGCACCACTTCATGTAACACAGTAGGAGCTTAGTAATCTGAACTGAAAGTAATAAGCTTAGAAACGACTCTTGAATGCACTGAACAAAAAAAAAACACTGCTTGCAAATATGCGCGCTTTCTTAACCATTAACTGCAAGTGAGTTTGAATGCAATCGACATGATTTAGAAAACAGATGCCTTCTCTTCGTATGATAAGACGGAGAAAAAGTTGGAATTATTGTGAGATCTTTTAGTACTCGTCCCTCTAACAAGTATGATGTTTGAAGGATCCTGCGTAGGTCAAAGATGGGCATGTTGCCAGATCTCACTTGAAGAAAAAGACATGGTCGATAATATGAGGACTTATGCCATATTTCTTTGCTTTTTCGCATATGAAACATTTCTAGTCAACAAATGATGGAGTGATTGATGCTACATCATAGGAACTACTTTCTTTTAAGATGAATAATCTCCCATATGCACAACGTCCTCTGACAACGGAAAGTTAAGTTTCTAACAAGGCATCGCAATCTAAAGTTTTCCGATCACTCGATAATAATTAACTTGACCTAAATTGAGTATTTTAAAAATGTCATTTTGTTTGAGCTTCATTTTCATTTATTAATATTATTTGAAAAAACTAAACATCCTATAAATAATTTGAGTGCCAACATTTGTAACGTAATAAACACTAGATTTGAATCGAGTTTGAAAATTTTCATTTTACTCCGAAAGCATTCTTCTTTAAAGTAAGTTTGATGCTATAAAGACTTAATGAAGTATATTTAGAGCTAAAGCGATTCACTCATAAAATGAAACTCAACTCAATGCTTGAAGAAATGACAAAAAGAAATAAAAATACGAGTATAGTCGTAGAAAACTTCGAGTTCATCATACGCTTGCCTGAGAATACAGTTCGCCTCGAATTGTTTAAGTGATAACCTTCTCAAATGAGAGGATTTGGCAAAATATTTAAAATTCAGTGTCAGGATATAACTTTGCATAAATGTTAGCTATTTCCTTTTCATTCTCAATATTGCTGGTACTGTGAGAAAGAGATACAAATCATATACTCCACAGTTACTTAAATAAAATTTAACTTTCGCTCCCGATTAGAATAAGCGACATCACTAAATAAACCTCTGTGTCGCCGAATACGTGAAATCCTACTTCAACTCATGCTTGAGGAACTCCCGTAATAATTTATGCTAAAGAATTTCTGCTAAACGTCTCAAGTGATTTATATTTTATTAAAAAAAAAGGGCTTCTGAATTAAACGATATAGCTCGAAGCATACTACTTATACAGTAGAATTGTTTATTGTTCAGGCATCTAACACGCGACGCTATATCGAGCGGTTTAAAAGTGTGTCTCGATGTTTTCTATCGTTTCAGTGGTGGCAAACAATGCCTCGACAAATAAATCGATTCATGACTATGTATGAGCTGAATTAAAACAAAAAGGTTTGAGGCATTCTTGTAACAAAAACTATGAACTTTATGGTGGTGAAGGAATAACACGTGCATTTATCCCATCATTTATTTTAGGAAATACATTTATGAATCGAGGAGGTATTTCGAGGAACGATAAATTATATAAAAAAAAACCTACCATGTCATAAGTATGAAACAGCAGTGCATGGTTCATGGAGATGAACTTCCACGAGTGAAGTCACCAGTGGTGCTCATGGTGCGCGTGTTCGTTCCGCCATCAAATCCAAATGTCCACCGAGTTGGTCTCATCCCAAATCCGAAGTACCGCCCTTCCTACAGCGTCACGAAAGGCTTTTGAGACGCAGCAGTGCAAATGTGAGAATTAGTCACAGCATTTGACAATACTTAGCATAACAAATACCTATGTCTATTTTAGCAGCTATGATTATGAATAGCCGATTCGAATAATTTTCCTAATAGCTTGCTCGTTGATTTATTACACATCTCGAAAAAAGCGCCTCCAGTAACCACAGGATACTAAACTGGAAGACTGTATTGGCGAAAAATAATATTCAGTCTGTTTGGGGAGGGTGGATGGTGAGATTCAAATTTTTCTCTCCTTCGTGGTATGATTCGGAGGATTTGTATGCACAGCACACATTTCTATATAGATACGTTTCTGCTGAACAGTTTTGAGGTATGAAAGGCCGACAAAATTTCAATCTTGAACATAAGATCGACTCGATTCCGAACCTTGTCGCCACAGATGGAGAACAAAATTTGACGTTTAAAAGCACCTCAATTTCGCTAAAAATATTGTGCTGTGCTAGCAACCAAGAAGCGTTGGCGGAGAGTTGACCGAGACCTCAAGAAATGATTTCGACATCATTCTCGCACGAGTATTGCGACTGCTGCAGTGAACAAGCCTTACGTGTTCGTAGTGGAACTCATAGAATAAAACTGAAGTATGTTCTATCTAGAGAGTCATATCTGATACGCGATAATGAGGATTATATGAGAGTTTTTCCGTGGTGCGGGGTTAGGGAGCAGACATTGGAAAGGACAAATCCGAATTCCACCCCGGTTCAGTATCCGGTGTTTCAACCTTGTTGCGGCTTTCCGTATTAATAGTAAACGAATAAGACAGAAGCGGGTTGAAGGGAGCTCTTGGACTCGCTGATAATGAAATACTGGTGCAAAACTCAGCGAAGTGATAAGTTAAACTCCTCACGCAGTTGAATTTAATTAATGAACACAAAAAGTCTATATCAAATTGTAAACTTTAAAGGTCGCTTTCTCCAGCGAAAAATTGATCTGGAACATTTTTTTCGTAGACTTCTTTTTTAGTCATGTTTGTTTAAGCTGTTTGAGGAAAAAAAAATGATGCTAAATAATGATCACTTGTGAGAACATCACACTCATAACTTCCTTGCGTGAGTTATAGCATGCTATTTGAAAAACACATATGTATGTTTTTCAGTAAGAAAACTTTGTTTTAAGAACAATTGCAACAATATGAAGGCTTTCAGAAATTAATGACTAGATCTTCAGATTCTGATTGATGATGGAAAATTTACTTGAGAAGTATCTACGCAGGTGGAAAAACGCTCTACAAAATAAAATTTGAGACATACTCTACATATCCACAACTCAAATTACGCGAAACTCAAAGTCCATGAATTGTTTTGAAATTATGTTTCGTATATTATGACGAAGCATTTTTACTCACCCACTCATCGTTTCTAAACAAACGACGCGCATTGCTCGAGAGAGTCAACAGGATATCTTATCTTTCATTGACACTCATAGGTACTTCTTCCCGTTCTGCTCCATAGATCAAGGCTGCACAGGCTAGGCAAGATGTAAGAGCGGCCCTCAGATAAACTAAGAGACTTTCTAGAAAAAACAGGAACTGTTCCATCGCCTGAGATCTTTTATGGATATTTTCTGCTTAAAAAACATTCCCATTTATGATCGTGCATCATAATTTGTTCAAACCGAAATTTTCTTCATATATTCTGAAGGAAATGATGGCTGAAGCAACCTCAAATTCCAAAACGTTTATTTCGATAAAATCGATCACAATTTAAGACTGCAGTTTTCAGATCCATTTAGAGTCGGATGATGCTCTCGCATGTGTACGGTCATCATGGAGAGAGTCCGTGAAAGTAGGATACTCGTAGATTTACAATGAATGAAAAGTTGATGAAAATTAATCAAAAAATTCATTTAATTGAAAACTCAATGTCAAAGACAAAAGAAAGTATACATAGAATCTCTAGTCAACAGCGATGAGTGCAAAGTTAGGTGACGAAGGCGGACCGCATCACGTGCAGCAACTTGCACGGTCCAGCACGGTCCGTTGCCCACACAGCTGCTAGTGATGTCCCCACTTCCTGTCACCACCGTCTGCGCCATCAACTTTAGTGGATCCAGCTAGGGCGGTTGGTCAAGTACTCGAGAAAAACATCAGCTCACTCACGACAAAGGGACCATCTCTTCAGCTATGAAAACCAGTGCGAGTGCTGAATTACAACAAAAACTACAAATTCAACACAAACTTTACAAAAATGTTCCCTCATTGTGTGTCCACGATTTGAAAATGCAAAAAAACACATGTTTTTCAAGTGTACTTAACATTTGCAAATAAGCAGCTCACTGTTTAACAGTCCTGTTCCACTGTTCCTTGCGAGATGGCGACAGGATGTAAAAAACCTTGCTGGTTCAATGGTGATTCAGCAGTGTTGCCACATTAGCAATGCCGAAATGAAAGATAATTATTTATCCTAGCATATAGGAACAACGCAGCTCTATCATTGTCACATTGCAAATAGGGACAATTTATTTGAATTTAATGCGCTTTTTTAAGACGTCAATCATGAAGCGGTTTTAAAAAATCCTGGATTAACTCTGTTTTTTTTTTTGCACTATGGGGCATGTGTGTTAAGGTCTGCTAAAACATGCAATGGTCTAACATGATTCCATTTGCTGTGTACGTGACTTCCTCTTCGCTCTGTGTGTTTCAGTGAATATCACCTGCATAAAAACGACGTCAAGGTCCGCAGCTCTGACGTCAGAGCGACTATGGAGGGCATTATTCAGACCCTGCCCGCGCGGCTCGGACGCGACGCCAGGTCTCTCTACTGCGCACTTCCCTGGGCACGGGCAACACGTGTTTTGGATTTCAGACATCTTTTCCTTTTACGCCGAGTATTGCCTGGATTGATGTCAAAGCATCACAACTCTGTAACCGGTTATTTTCTGGTATTATTAGTTTTTCCCTAAAACAAGATTCAGGGCCGATTGGTACAAAATATATTACGAGTAATATCAAAAAACTTTAACACACACTGTAAACATAAGGATCACGCTTCAAAAATAGAAAGAGAAAACTTGAGAAGTGAAGCTTAGTTAAAATTATGCTTCAAACTCGAAACTGGATAATCTTTTACAGCATAAACAAAAAACAACATTTGAGCTGTGTTGTCTTTACCTCCATCTGGATGCGGGCTCCGTTTTGGTATTTTAGTGATCCTGGTATTTTAGGTGATGTTACACTGTTGTGGCTGGGAGAAGGTCGAGGTATAGGGTTTTTGTTGGTGTACGCGATGTCATAGTTGAGTGGAATCGATAATTTCCTTAAAAATATACTTCAGGTGTGGATCAACCCAACAGAACTCGTGAGTAAAATAAAGTGGCAGACCAACTGAGCTTTAACATGGCTTTCCCACGATTTTCTATGCTATCTTATACCTTTCCCATACTTTCCTCTAACACGTGATGTTCATTCCGACTCTAAATCCGCTGGTTTACGTGAGCGCGTGTGTGCGTTTGTCCCTCTGACACACACTCGCGCTCACGTAGGGTTAATGTACCAAAAATAATTGTGGAGTTGATGAAGCTTGTATCACAGATACGCTAATCTCACACTTTCGGCTGGTGGGTGTAACGCACAGCAGGGACGCACAGACGGACGGACGGACGGACGCGGCTCCTTTTATAATAGTGATGATACTCCAACTATGTTCATAGAATACGTGTAGCAGTGACTTGTTCAAGCAAATACGCCACACGCCTCATAAGTCCACACGTAAACATCGTACTCGTTTTTATTCCCAAAGGATTGCAACAAAAATTTCAAGGAGCTATGAACTGCTGCCAAGTTTAGGGCGAAGCTGGCACATTAAGTGTCGCCACGTTGTCTGTCATCTCCGCCGATGGCAGACACGGAATATGGTCATGTACGCATTGTTCAGCGTGCGGCTCCCACGCCGCACTAGACGATGCCAAGCCAACAAATTTCTAAACTGATATTGCAGAAAAGTCTGACAAAACAGTCTAATTTTGGAGGGTTTCATTTTTTTCTCTCGATTCTCAATCATTAATCATATTTAATTGAGGTATGACAAATACTTTTACATAATCTCTCATTTGTTCAACGCAGGTCGTTGTTTGTTTCCTCAATGGATCTGGGGCGCTCGTAGGTTAAACTCAGCGTCATTGCATTTACAGTATTGTTAAGTAGAATTGCCATCACGAGCGAAAAGTTGAGAAAGTTACTCAAGTTTCGCAATTTAAAATTTGTAGAATTTTGACATACATAAGCAGGAAAAATGCTTGATGCCAACTTTGCATAAAATTGAATGCTATAAAATAACTTTCATTTATAAGCTACAAAAGTATAAAAATGCTACCTCATATTCTTACTCTAACTTCACTTCTTTGAATTACTAAAATATATTGTACACGTAGGCTCAAAGATCTTGGTCGCCAAATATTTTGTGGCCTTAGAATGCTACCGTTGAGCCAATGTTATTTTTTAAGAGCAGACGGTGAAAGCTGTCAGAAGTCAACGTCAAATTATAGCCTCACTCCATATCTCTGCAGAAAGGCTTACGAATAAACGCCATTGCAACTGAAGGTTCTGAGTACTGAGGGAATGTTGTGACTAGCATTAGGACCGTTGCTCATGAACAAGGTGTTACTTAACGGCGCCATCGATGCATTCTTGTTCAATTATTAATCTTTTTAATGATAAAGAGCCAGTTGCGAGAATGAACGCCTTCCCTAATTGTAAGGGCAAATCAAATTGTGGTTCTGACTTTTATTAAAATCGTTCGTTTTCTTTGACCTTTGTGTCCTTGAAATTTTTCTCCAATATTTAGTATATATTGGTTGACACTGATTTCAAATTTGGTGACAGCTAACCGATATCACTTTTCCATAGAAGGAAATACCTTTAATGCAACAGGCATTAAAAACTGAGTCATAATTAGCCAAATTAAAATCGAATAGACTTAACAATTCTTGGGAAATCAGTCGCAAGTTACTCACTATTATTTTATCACTGGATACACGATTTGATTATTTGATTTCAAACAATCATGTCTGGCGCTCAAAATATTTCATGTTGAAACTATTCACACTGCAATAAAATTATCTGTCGGATGAACAATTTCAGTCAATTACTTTACATCAGTGATGTTACTAAAAAGCAATCTGATCAGTGATTTAGTTGTTTGATGAACATTCTTTCATGTGAATTTAAATGTTTCACGATTCCTGAATCAATTTTGAGAAAATAGAGCAAAGTGGAGAATGTACCATGTATCATACAATAATTTAAGAGCCCTTAATAATCGTCTAATTATAAAGCTATGTTTTCTATAAAATGCATCTCTGTAATAGTCTCGCAAAAACTTTGACTGAGCAGCTAGAATGGTACGTTAGTTCAATCTAAACTCATAATTGAGATAATTTTTATAAAACTCATAAACAGTGGGCAGTGGCCTAAAAATTCTTAGAAAACAACACAATTAGTGTTTATGAAGAAAACGTGAAGTAGTTTTTTTGTTAAAACCTCAAACCTGAGTGGAAATTTATTAACAGCTTGATCAGAAAACCTGTACATAAATTCATTCTCAGCAATTCTTTTCGTGTGTCTTGATTATATAACGACTAAAAGAACCTCTTTGCAGCGTTATACGGATCAGTCTTACACTATGCCTTGCGGAAAAGGTACTCATTTCAAGTTTACTATTCGGAAGAATATCGCCTTGAAAAAGCCCTTTAATAATTCGATTTAGAGAGGGTCGCAGCTTAAGGGGGTCCTCCGAGGCCCCTGCCAGGCCCCTGTCGGTCCGATGAGCATTTTACATGTTTTTGTTGAAAAAGGACCCTTAGGGGGTGGACTATTCAGTCCCAAACTTTTATGGCGATACGGACACTATTTCCCCCCCCCCCCAGGGGGGTGTACGGGGACCAAAAATTCCGAATATCTGACCTCATATAAAAAGAAAACGAAACGGGAAATATACATTTTCTACTATAACTTTGTTAGCAATGTTTTAAGGATTCTAAAACTGTTTTTGGTTTTGTTCTAGCAGAAAAACTCAATGACTTACATTCTTTTGAAATTTCAATAAAAATGAACTGAAAACCAATATGTCAAATTTTTTCAAAAAACTAAGGCCTGAATCGAAAAAGAAATAGAAGATACTGTGTTTCTTTTGAAAAGTTACATATAATAGTCAAATTTCATAAGAATCAGACTACAAATATAAAATTTCATAATTTGAACAAAAAATATTAATTTTATTATTTTTATTTTCATTTTTTCGAAGTATAAATCACAGTGTGAATATGAAGTTATGCATGGAAATTATTGAAAAAAAAAAATGAAAACAGCATTCAATTACATAAATTGTCCTTACATTACACTTCAACAAAAAGTTTTGTTTTTTGGCTCATCACAAAACCTCTAATTTTCAACATTCAAAAGAACAGAAGTCATTGAGTTTTTATGCTAGGAAGAAAACAAAAACAGTTTTAGAATCCTTGAAACATTTCTAACAAAGTTATGTTCAGACTTATTCCATTTTTCCATTTTGTTTCTTTTTATCATAGCTCATATCCAAAAATTTCGTTATTTTTTAAATTTTGGTCAAATCTCACATATATAAAAAAATTTAAATACAAAATATCTGACTATACCTTTGTTAGAAATGTTTCAAGGATTCCAAAACTGTCTTTGAATTTGTTCTAGCATAAAAACTCAATGACTTACATTCTTTTGAAATAGGAATAAAAATGACCCAAAAAACTAATATTTCAAATTTTTCGGAAAAACTAATGCCTAAATCAAAAAATTTCATGAGGTCAAATATGTTTGTCTTGCAAAAATACATATACTGACCAAATTTCAGACCAATCGGATCAAAAAAACTTGTTTTCCGGAGGACCCCCTTAATGGCCAGCATGGATGGGAAGTTCTTCTTGCGCATGTGATGGATGACGTGAAGGGGCCTCAATGTACGAAACCTACAGGGACCTCACAGACCCTGAGAGACTCCTTTGAAAAACGCTCGCCACATCACGCTTTTGCGCTGCCTCCTGCACTCTGCCTGGTGTTAACGAGTACGCCACATGTACCTTACTCTTGAAATTTTATTCTCTGGCGATCTTCAATAGATAACATTGTCTCAAATGATACTTTGCGTGGTCGATCGTATCAGAAGAATATACTTAGCCTGTACAGAAAGGTAAATAGTCCTGAATAGTTCTACTTGTGACGACGTATTTATCGCATGAATTTATTAGGAAGTAACTGATTGTTTCAATTCCATTATTAGAAATGATATTAGAACTAAAAGAAATTATCCTTATGATCTCAAAGCATCATCGACACTAAGAAAGTATAGGTCGAGGTTTACACTTACTGTAGCAGAAAAATACGAGTTTCTCCTAAGACCACAACTTGCCAAGAGGAAGGAGTTGCTACTGATAAAATTGGTCTCTACTAACACGTTTAAACAAGAAAATGAGAGCAAAGCCCAATCAACTAGAACAGTGAACTGCTTTACTCTGTATAAAGTGACTGAGGCAGGCATCAATTGAAACAAATAGGTCAAAAGTGCGATACAGCGAAGAGTGAACTTCATTAAGAAATTTTCGTCGCTGTTTTTTCCCCTGTTTTTTCTGCCGATGTGAGTGCACGCTTGAAAAGTTCAAAAGCGGTGCTATGGGTAAAATTATTTGCTGTTTTTGATTTTTTTGTTTAAAGTACCTCTATCCTTAACTCAAGCAATATTTCTAAAAATGCCTAAATTACCAATGGGGCCTCTCGTAAATCCTTTGGCAAATTTTCGTCACAGCTTACAAGTTCGTTGTATCAGTGCAGGGCATGTGAGGGAAGTATGCGTAGTCTCGCAGTTCAACTAATGCACGCAAAAACAAATACAAAACCGGTCGTGCCTGTCTGCCCCCGACATGGGAGCCCCCGACTTTGCCTAGCAACAGCGGCTGGTTCACTTCTGTAGCCTCGATGTTGCCAGATCGGCTTTTTTCTGGCCATAGCTTGCCATTTTTCTCCATCAAATAAAATTCGTCCATAAAAAAATCACTCTATATTTGGCACCCTTGTGGTGTTCCCAGAGTCTCTGTAATTTTTATAACAATATTACATCTAAAAATGTCTCATATTTGAGAAAAAAAATCAGAAAGGCACATGTGGCAAGCCTGATATCGGTTGTACAATGCGGTCTCTTCCGCTTCGCTACGAGCGACATAATTAAGTAGTTCAGCCAGCTAAAAGGAACGAGCGTCTCTATTTCAGTTGCACGTTAACGAAACGTTTTTGTCGAGGAATTAAAGTGTTCCTATGATTATATTTTGAAAGTATGAAATGACCGTGGTTTTTATTAGTGATACAATTCAAGATTTCCCAAACATCACTTGCTAATCAAAAATGAACATTTCTCCTTCTTATGCCAAAAGTGCTTTAAAGAAATGGAAAATGGAAAAAGGCTCGAAAGAAATGCACAAAAAGAATAATTAGCATTGAAAATTACTTTTAAACATCGAGGTCAGCGAGGAATCCCATTTCTGTTAGTGCATTCCGTCTGACCTCAAAATAAAATTGATCATTTTCTCATTTATTGCCCAACCGAGTTCGCAGTAAGTGTAGGTTGTAGTTTTTTCGCTCGCGCTAGGTATTGGGAGGAAATTAATTCACTCCATAGAAGCTCTCGGGGCCAAGCGTGGGCCTCTACGCAAATTGGTTCGTACAGCAGTACCCGAAAACTATCCTTGATGCGAAGAAGATTTGTAATTTGATGATTTGTGCAATAATATTCTGCTGAAATGTGTATGGATGCCTTAGCCTAAGCGTGTATCTCCATTTATATGTACAAGACTTAACTCCGGACATTTAACTTAAACACCTTCTAAAAACATGTTTCCTCTTGAAACGAACCGCTGTCAATCCCGTCATTCAAACAATTATCAGGAACAAAAGTCGGTAGAAGGACCTCGGAAATCGCGTGCATTGATGGAACAGCCCACTATGTTTATTGAGTCATGATGAGTTGTTTCTATTCTTCTTTACCTTCATCGTCTCTAACGACAAATAAAATCAACAATTAACCGTCCTATATTTCTTTTAAAAACCTCAAAACCGGCCTGCGTATGCTTAATGAATCATTTTATTTTGGTGGATTTATATCGATCATACCGCTTTGACGCCAGTTAAATTGTTATGGAGCCTATTTAAGGTTGTTTTTAGTGCTACTGCTGCAGTATTAGTTGTAAGGGTTCCTGTTTTGCATGACGCATGACCCGAACTACGTTCCATAATAATGATATCAATGAGATATTAGGTGTCCACAGCGACAAGCCCCCAATGAGACAAATTATAACGGTATGGTTATACAAGTCATTTAATTAATAATGTAATTGAATGATTCATTTCGGTCATCGTGATCAAGCGATTATTTTTGGGAAGCGTATCGAGACATCAATAAAGCTATATTTTCTTTGCAATCAGTTTTCCGTGAGTTTTCAACATCGTCGGTTTCATTTACGGATTTTGTCTCTTTTTTTCCATTCATTGCTCTTACTCATCCTAACTCACATAGGGAATTAAAATACAGAAGATCAGTCATTAATATATTTAAATTTTAAATGCTGACAACTGTACATCACAAAGCGGCTGAGAAAGAAACTCGATTAGACTTGATGGTAATAATGAGGACTTATCTCTTGAGTCCTTTTTGGACGTTAGTTATGTAAATACGGCAAGGCCAATCGTATTTCTAATTGAAATGAGTCTCGCAGAATCTAGCCGAGATTAGTTTCCTCGTCCTGATATCTTTTATGAGGAGTCACACAACGTCAATTTTCACTGTAATGAACTATTTCGTAATATTACGGATTCATCGCCATATGGCGATGATCCTAAGAAGGAAGATCTATGTGTCATTCATCAAGCCAGTTTCAGCCGAAATGCCCTGCTTGGTCCTCCGTAACCGTCAGAGCCAAGACAGTTATTACGAGTTATTTACAAGTAATTAGTGTGAAGGCCCACAATACTAATTAATGATTTGGAAACTGAATACCACCTTTAATCTCTATTAAATAAATTCGTGTTTAAATAATATAGACTTAGGAATATATTTTTAGAAGCGAAGTGATAACGCTCGATGACGTGGAGCTCCCCAAGGGTGGCTGGGTGGCGGTAATGAGGGTGCTGGCTTAAAAGGCAGGCATTCGACTGACGCTGACTTACACTGGACATGCGTCAGCGCTGCGGCGTTTTTCGTATAATGGATGCGTTGTGCGGAAGACTATGCGGAGGATCGAAGAAAATTACACGAATGCTTTATTGTTTTGACGAGAACTCATTTCCAGTGAGATGGCGATTTTTGTTATTTTTGAAGTGTTGAAGGAAACGCATGGCCAGATGCCGCCCACCCTTTCGCAATTGTACTTAAGGTTAAACAGGTGGTTATGTGAAATACAACATATGTGACAAGTGGATAACCACAGAAGAAGTCCCATCTCAGTACTTTTTCTTCTGAAGCCTTGCAAATTCAGCTAAAATGCTCGCTGAACATTACATTTTTCTACCTGTGCTTCATAATTTATGTGAAGATCACCTATCCCACCTGACTAGATCGTTAAATGATCGGTCGCTCAGTTTTACTCACAGGGTAGTCAATCTATGAATTTTTGGTGTTGTGTGATTCCAATGAATTTTGGATACTCTTTCTCATATCAAGTGTGGTCTCGCCTATCGATCGATGACGAAATTGCATCTATCTTGATATCACTGGAAAGGGCTATCTTGCATGGCTCTCGAAGGGGAAATTTTTCCCAGTACAAGCCACCTGCGCCTACTGATGAACAATAAACTACGCTCAGCACCTTGTAGAAAAATACCCAAACTCCCGATCGCCTTTCTATAGAAGCGAACGATACAAGTACTATATGTACTCGCAATGAGCCGTTAATTGTGCTAAACTATGTTTAAACAGGACACGCGACGACGGCGATATTTTTAAATAAGTTTCTGCTTAAAATAGATGCAACGATTATTGATCACGTCGTGGAGTATCGGTATTACGATGAGAATATGATCCTTCTCTTTGGCATCATTGGTTTGTCATATGTAATCGGTCATGAGCGACGATATTTCCCCTCGAAGGCTCTATGTAAAGCCTTAGTAGATGGAGATGATCTATCATTTTAAGACGAGATTTCGTCCCAACTTCTACATGCCAAAATTTGACTTGGAGAAATTTGGTCTCAGTCGGCATCCTGGCTTATCATTTTGCCGAGAGACGAAGCATTTCTGTAAATGTGTAATTTACAGCTACTTCCGACTCATAAAAATTAACGTATGAGCGAGGCTTTGTGAAATTCGCTGTAGTTTCGGTGCAAGTTAGGTTTAATTGTATTTACCTTCATTTCCTCTGATTGCGTACCTTTGGTATCTTATTTCATCAAAATGTGTCTTCATTAATAAAACTAGTAAATAGTTGGCTAATAGGCTACGGGTAGTCCTTCCTTATCTCACTGAAGAATTATTAATTGGAAAATTGAATTAACGTTAGGTGAAGCATGTAGATCATAAATATTACGATAATATTCAAAGAAGCGACACTTGAAAGAGAAATTAAAACTTAGGTTTCAATAATTTTAATCTCTTTTGTTAGAAAATGCAATTATCAGATTCGATTGGTTTACCTGGAACTTATTTAAATGAAACACGGTGAACCAATGGAAAGTAAATGAAAATATATGTCACTGACACAATGACTGATGGAAAGAAATGTTTGACACGAACGAGAAAACCACGCAAAATAGTAGGATAAAACAAAAACAACGTCATGTGCACGCACAAAACACTATAATAACATTGCAGCGAGATTCAAAATTTTGTAAAATTTCAAAATTTTACAAACGTCACTGTTCACATTTCTATTGCAAATAGCTTAACGAAAATGCGTACAGATATGTACAATTGAATTCAGAACACATTTTCTTTTATAAAATATTTCGATTTTTGCAATGTAAAAAAATTATTGAGCGAACATCTGAAAAAAATACTTGCGCAAAAATGGTCTTCCTCTACAATTTTTTACGTCGAAGCGCGATTTTGGTCTCATTCGACGCGGAAAGACTGTAGAAACCTCGTAGCGTATGATCTTTTTGAATTTCGACCTAGCGAAAAATTTACTGTTACACATGTCCAATAAGTTTAAAACGAAAAAAATCTTAGTTTTTTTGCAATAAAAATTAAACTTAAAATTCAAATAGAATTCTGCTTCGCTACGCTGTTTCCACTGTCGTTCCGCATCGAATGATACCAAAATCACGCTTCTACGTTGAAAATTGTAGAGGAAGACCATTTTTGCGCAAGAATTTTTTTTCATATGTTCTCACAATACCTTTTTTTATATTGCGAAAATCGAAAATTTTCATGGAACGAAATGTGTTCAAAATTTAACTTTATACATCTGCATTCATTTTCGTTGCAATAGAAATTCAAAAAATGAAACTGGAAAAGGAATCTTGGATTTTTCTGGGGAAGATATTTTTTGCACATATGTAACAATGAATTTTTTTCTAATTCGAAATTCAATTGGATCATATTCTACAAGGTTTCTACGGTCCTTCCACGTCGAATGGAACCAAAATCCCGCTTCTACGTAAAAAATGGTAGAGGAAGACCATTTTTGCGCAAGTTTTTTTTTTAATGTTCTCACAATAACTTTTTTTAGAAAGCGAAAATCAATAATTTTTATAGAAGAAAATGTATTCAGAATTTGATTTTACATGTCTGTACGCATTTTCGTTAACCTAGTTGCAATAGAAATGTGAACAGTGGCATTTGTAAAATTTTGTAAATTAGGTCAAGTCCAGTGTAGTAATCTCTCTTAACAGACGGTAGCAGTGAATTACAGTTTGGAAGTAATTGTAACATTTGATTTTAGTGTCTGTAGTGAAAATGATTTAGCAATGAGTTACGCATAGTCCACACAATTTATTTTCAAATCTAATTTCTTTAGCAAGTTTGGAAGCGTGTAAATGGAGTAGCTTCTAAAATTATTTTGGTCTCAGAGTAAAGTTACAATCTAATCCCTTCTCTTGTCATTATTGTGAGACGAAGCCTATCACCATACCGTTAACAAGTGATAATAGAAGAATCACAGTCGCTGAAGAATCCACAATAACTGATTTACAGTCGGTGAATCAGTGGTAACCAACCGAGTTGTTTCAAGGTTTGTTTTATTAATCGACCGATGTATTGACGGGCATCATCAGCACAGGTCCCTTTCTGTTAACAATGAAGGGTCTCTTTCGGGCTAATGCGTTATTCAAGAGGCGAAACTAATCATGGAAGAGCGTAAGAAAAAGTGGTTGGTTAAACCCCTTTCAAGAAGATCTGACATTACTTAATTTCACTCAGCCCGATGCTAGATGAAATAGGATCAAATCGTTCATTTCTTCGCGGACGTAGTTTTGATAAAAATTGAAATTCACGCGATTATACGTGAAAAAACTGTGTGGAATCGCACCTCAACGGTAAACTAACAGAAGAACTTCTTCACTAAAGAACCTTTATCACTAAATGATCAAGTTTAAGACGCCATTATAGTTTTTGCTCATTTAAAAATTGTTGCCTATTATATGGTGCAATTAAATAGATTTCAGTTTCATATCTATTTGAAATATTGATTGAATATCCAAGGGAATCTATGCGTTATAGTTTATGTACGAGGCAAATATTCTCCTCGCAATGAAAGAAGATGAGAGACCTCACATTAAAGAACTTGCATGGAAAAGAATAAAAAATTACCGCTCTGCATTATTCGAAGTTCTAAATCAGTTAGAGTTTTTAAGTTGCCCAAATTAAAATTTGAATACAATGATTACACAGAACTAATAGACTGGAGAACGGATGTAACAGAACCTCCTCCAACTATGAAATTCACAGATGAAGAAATGGACATTCATATTGAGAATAAGACGCTCTTCCAAAGCCCCAAGTTTCCACTTCACACTGAAGCTGTCGAGTGTACAGTAAAGCTGGTATCTGAAGTGTCCTTGCAAGTTTGCACTCAAGAAGCAAGAGATGGCTTGATACGCAATACATTAGCTTCAAGGCAACGCATTTCAAAATTTGAATCGTAAAGGATTATAAGTAGTTTGTTATACATTATAGGAATTATTTTTTATTTTAAAGTTGCATCGTCATTGAATGGAATGTTATCTTTGCATTACAAGCAGTTAACCTTAATAAAAGGATTTTATCAATCTAAACACAAATATTGCTGTTTTGAATGAATTTTACCAATATATTTGTAGTTTTTATTTAACTTTAATTTCACCTATTTATCTGAAGCTATACGAAATATAATATATCAGTAAGTTACCAGCGACTGGCATTGCTTATGTATACATAAATAATAAAAATATAAAATTACAATTAGCTGTTTTTAATTTGTAGTTATTGTTTTAGTGCAAATACAATTAGCTGTTCATAATTGAACTCTCACAAATCATAAATGATTGCCAGTACAATTACAGTAGCTCCAACTATCTTGATTTTTATGATATGCCATGAGTTTCCATAAGATCGAGTTGTGGCACTTCACGTTTAACTGCAAATGATCTGAAACTTTGTCCGCATCCAGAAAATAAACGTATGATAGTTAATAAATACCCCCACAAGTGGAACTGCACTTTTTTTGAGAAAATAATAAATTTTAAAGTGTTGGTATGTACTATACAGAATTTAATCATTTAACACAATTTTCCTCTTCTCTGTGGCACCTTTTAAAAAAGTCTAAAAGAAGTAATGTTTTGCATGTATCATTTCTATAACACTACACAACTTTTTTTTCAACGCCCATAGTCAAATTTCTGAAAAATTGGTCAAACCCCATCCTAGCGTACATGAGGTTTAGTGTTGAACTTAGCGAGCGTATTGTAAAATTTACAACGCAAAATAATGGCCTGATCAAGTAGAATCGACACAATGCTTATGTGAATGTTTTGAAAAGAGGAGATGTCCCCTTGCGGAAAAAGTATCATCGAAAATAGAAATGCTTGAATTCATTGTTCAAATGCACGTGCACGTAGTGGTAACGATATACTGAGCACAAAACGCACGAGAGATGCTTACAATGGCAACATCAATCCTAAATTTCTTCTTTGGATAAAGTCATTCCCCAGACAAATCATCCAGGACTGCTTACCAAATATGTACCACTAGCCGCCGTTCCAAAAAACGCTTAAGCTGATCTTGCTTAAAAATAGCTAATAATTAAAACCGAGTAATACAGCTGAATATGAGCCAAATCCGATACGGGTCAGAATTATGTATGTACTTCAACTGATAGCGAGAGCTCTCTTTGAATAAAATGCTTAGTTTTTTTCGTTAAGAGATACCTTAATTATTTTCGTCCATGGAAAATCTTGTGCTTGCAATTGCCCTGTAGCCTCGCTTACTATAAATGGCTTTTAAAACTTTGCGACCAAACTAAAAGCCTCATAAAATGCACAAATAAGGTAAAGATTTAGATTGAAATACATGCTAAACATTTTCTTCCAAATGGATTAATACACTTGTATTACAAAATGGAAAAAGGGCGATCCCGCATCAACTCATGTGAGAAACAAATTTGAATTCATATCTGTGTCAATGGCCTTTATACCTGGCACTCAACCAAGTACGTTTTAGCAATGGGAAGAAATTTTGTTTCCAGAAGTGTTCTGCACTGAGAATGATTGCATTTGTTGTTTTTAAAACATTTTTCCGTGGAGAGAAACCCCAAGTATTGCAGAGGGATCTCAGATGACACATGCCTCGGAAAAAACACGTTGTTTTTGTGGGGTCCATCATGAATCTAATTAGCGCAGTTAAGTCAACGGTATGGAGTCACTGTTGTTAATGCATCCAGATATGACACGCTTAATTAGCACGCTCAATTTGAAAAGGCGCGGAATCGCTCGTGAACTAAAGTTACTGCACATGGCAAGCCTTGCATTCAGCATCACTTCCTTACATGGGGAAATCTGAGGTCACTCCGTCCAAAGGAATGAACCGCAAGTCCCTTTAATTATTCCATTCCTCGATCCTTCGTTACTCGTTTCCATCAAGTTGTTCTCTTTCAGCGTGTATTATTCTTTGTATGTATGAAGATATTTAGCTTATTTTTTCATAATACCATTATTGAAACTAGCGATTACTTTAATTACAACAATTGATAATAGTCAGTTGCTCATAAAAAATGAATCGATTAGATTAAATAATTGGGAATCAAATATTCGACTGAAAAATACAATCTTTATTTAATTACGTAGCATAACTCAGAAATATTAAAGTGTGCGTATCTTCCGCTGACAGAGTCGGGAAATCGTGTTCAACTGGTTTCGAACAAGGAACTTCAATTGAGTGGGGAGCGTTGAGTCATCTGAGTTGGAATGATTTATTCCAATGAGTTGGGAACGCTTACTGAATTGAGAGAGGAGAGTGCCTACCAGGAAGACTTTTCAATTTACGAGAGAGACGTGCTCAGTGTCTTTTGAGGTGACGGAGAAAATTCAGCTGCTCAGCACAAGTCAGTTTGGCCTCCAACATTTTGTTTTATCAGCTGCTTGTCCTATATGTTCTTGCTACAACAGCGAAAAATTAGTGGAGCTTAGGCTCTAGTCACACTATGATGGTGCAAAATTTGGGTACCTGTGTTGTCACTGCTGGTTATGCTAGCAGAATAAGGAGCGGGCATATCATTAAGACAATAATGTTAGAAGAGAAAAACGAAGAATAACATTCAAGGCCACTCGTGTAGGAGGCCGGTTGCGCCACATTTCCCTACAACGGAGAAAAAAAATAGAATAAATGCCGAGACTTTACTGCAAATCTAAATCTTCCACGAATAAACTCCTGCAACAAGTGGCTTCGAACAAGGAACATTAATTGAGTGGGGAGCGTTGAGTCGTCTGAGTTGTGAGAATATATTCCAATAAGTTGGGAACGCTAACTGAACATGACACTATGCCATGTGATGTTTCTTGTCTAGCAGTGGGAAGACACGGTCACCATCATTAGTACTAGTGCAACTTCCCAATCCTCACTGACGAGGACAGACAGAATCAACTTACCCCTTAAATGCAGCTCTGTATGGTGTAAATGTAATTATATGGTAACCAAAATATCTTACAGAAGCGCCAAGTTCCCAAGGTGCGATCAAGAATAATTCCAGTCAGCGCACCTCCCTGATAAGTTGGCCTCGAACAGAAAATTATGCTTATTTTTGAATACTAGTCAATATTGTTCCAGTATTTCAGATGGAGTTAGAACTTCGTGTATTCATATCACTAAGATTTACTTTGCAAGCAGACAAATGCATCATTTATAAGACAAGATCTGTGCCGAGAAACTTAATTTCTTCAGTTTTACAGCGTTGTCACCAGTACCGCGAATAAATTTGTGCTCAACTACGTTTAAACTTCTAAAACACTGTTTTGCTCAACAAGTGTATTTGGAGTAGTTGGAATGAGTGAATACAATCAATAACAGATGAACTTCGCTTTTCACTTCAATAATCTAGTAACTAGCAAAGCGTTTCAAAAGTACTAAAACTAGAAACATTATTTAGTCACAAAAGTTGTTATAATATGAAAGAGCTACACTAAAAGCATAATTTTCCCCGTGAAACTGCAAAAAAATAACCATGAGCGTATGTCTCGGCTTCTATGTTACACAATCCTAGCAGAATGATGCAACATACAGTATATAAGAAGGGCTCGATATATTTAAACATGAATAGAATGTAAATTCAAATTATGAGAAATCATCTATGACCTTCTGTATCCGTGGCAGAAACAATGAGTTACGGTGCAATAAACGCTTGTAGGTTACATGACAGCATGCTATATGGTAATGAATGAAGCTACATTACTCGTTTTATGTGTCGTTTTTGTTGTTCAAAATCAATTTTAAAAAAGAACTGTCTTGAATGTACCACACCTTAACATTCCTTAAATAAACCGAACATCACTGCTCCTAAATGTAACTCATGAAATTTGGTACAGCCTACATTACAGTGTGCATGTTCTACTTTCCGTCCTGTCCAGTTAACAGTTTTAGTAACCTCAGGATTTTTGCTCTGAAATAGTTGTAACCTTAACCGTGCTCAAGAGCCACTTGACCTTAACCTTAATCGTGAGCTCAAGAGCCACTTAATTGCTTAATTAAATAGGGCAAACTTTGAACCCTAAAAATTGCATGCTGATTTTCGATTTTTATTTTAAGGTTACTTCGCTTACACTGGACTTCCGCCTCCTACTGATTTCCTCTTACAGCTCTAAGAGCCGTAAGGCTCTTCTTCAGCATAAAATAAAGCGAGTGCGTGACTAGTTATGCACCATAAAAGACACTGATAAAGTGTGACTCACTCGCTAACTTCTTGCACTAAAGTGGTTCACTCTTCCTTAAAGGAATCAATCTGCAAATAATACTCCAGCTGTTGCATCTGCCTACCTTACTGGCCTTTTAAATTTTATATTCTTCTCAAGAAACGCGCAGAAAACCAAGTATAACCCTTCGTTTACATTGTCTTTGGCAAGAGTTTCAGGTTTATATCTAATGTTTTCTGATGTTATACTTTCATTACTATAGATAAAATTAAGTAAATTTTGAAGATCATTAATTCAGTGGTATTGTTCTCTTACAATTGTGTTGATGCATTTGCGCTGCCAGGTTGTTTGTTCTCGTTTACCTTTTTTTAGAAATGCGAAGCACTGTACTGCTGAAGTGCATTTCAAAGAAACCAATTCTGATTCTACTTTCGTTATTCTCTTCTTGTTCAACAACAACAGTTCTAACGATTTACATACATAAGTAACAAGCTTCGAATTTGGGAAGCAGGAAGACCAAAGTCAGATGTAAAGTGTTTGGACTTCTACTGTGCTCCATCGACAGCTTAGGAAGACTATTTGCAACTCAGACACACATGGAGCGCAGCACGTCGAGCTCTGCAGGCCTGAGTAGAAGACACACAAATTTCTCGTGCTCTTTAACGCCTTAACGGTGTAGGAAATGCTTTGCTCTCATCGACAATTGACGATTCTTTTCGTACTAGAATCAAAAGCCTATCTCACCAGGAGTAAAAATATGTCTCTTCTCGCTGTTCGAATCTTTATTGATCGCCACATTACATCAATCGAAAGCGGTGACAGGTAGCCCTCCTGAACTCATACCGAATTTCTTTCACAACAAATTTTCAATTTTCAAACATCTTCAGCATAGTTTTACAGATAAATTCGTACAAATTTAAAAATATATGCAATTCTTATCACTCTTAACGTTGGCAACACTGAAGTGCATTCATCACTCATGCTAAATTTGTACAGTATAAAGCCAGCAACAACTAACAGTTAGAGCTCGTTGCATAAACATTAAGCAGTGGAGCAGTCGAAACGTTCAGATATCTGTGAACGTTACGGGGATCGAACTCTAGCATTTATTGCAAAACCTCTCCAGTATCCTAAATGGGTGTACGATATTTGTACGCGTTGTGAAGAATCTGGCATAGATTACAAATCACCCTGGCGCTAAAAAAAGATGAAATTTACACACCTCGGCCTCAAATGAAGCGTTGAGGCCAATCCAACCGTGCAATTATCAACATAGACTTAATAGAAAGATTTTTGTAACCACATTACTGCAGCCGCTCATCATACGATGCTAGAAAATAAATGCATCAAATGATACTGTGAAACTCGCCATGACAATGGAATTATACAGAATTATTTTCTTACATCTACATCTACGTCATTGCCTGCTGCCATATCGTACCCTCATCACGCCTATGTCTTCGACATTTTCAAATTTGATACATATCTAATTCGTAATTTCAGGCATAACTTTCCATAGATCACAGGATTTCCTGTTCTGCCTTGATGGTAAAATGAAGCTCCTAGACTTGGTCGTTACTTTATGGGACGCGCTCGCGTTTGGCCAATACTAATATCTCTCTCAAGACTCCGCGAGCATTTTACCTTGGCGATGTCAGATACCAACAGCCATGTCACTCTTGACTAACAATTTATTTCTCCTGGCGAATGAATTAATAAGATATCTTTGACGAGTTACTCATTAAGTCATTGAAGAGAATATTTGAATATAAAGCGACATCATTGCACACGTAGACACCAACTTCCATTTATCTTTGATATCGTTCAAAACATCAACGTAGGCTTATTAGGCCCTTGTGTAAGGAGAGCCAGCGCATTCGTTGAGGGAAGAGACTCTCGCTTTAGATTTTATCCTTAAAAGTCTCTCTATCCTAAAGAGAATCTCCTAATCGCTTACGGCCTGGTTTGTAAATATCTCTACAGTGTTAAAGGGAAAATTTCACTTTATTGTTGATTCCAGTCCCATTGGGATCCTTGCGTTAGAAATACTAAGAGTTCTCCGGCCTTCAGCTGGAAGAATTAGGTTCCAGTTGAATATTGTTCATGACCTATCACTGCCTATGCCGCATTCCGTTCTGCATCAACGACCGATTATTCCCAGAGGAGTACGATGTTTTGTCTAATAAACTTAGCCATGTATCATGCTCCTCTCAGGCTAATAACTGTCAACGAAAAGCTTCTTTCTAGTTTATGTCAATTGTGTAGAATAGTGTTTTATTTCCATACTTACGTGGGGGAACATCATTATTTCTCATTTCATTGTTTCTTTACGCCACCCAAAATATCAATATCTCACGTTACGCTTCATGCTATTCGTTGTTGAAAGTTATTTCAGTATCCAGTGAACAACATCCTTTACTTTCGAAATAATGAGAATACTATTTCATGTTTGAAAGCATCTTGATTTACTCACGATGTTTGATCTACATTTATTGACCTAAATCAAATATTATCGAACAGCTGTTGTCTCGCGTCAATGAGTGGTGGTAGCCTACTCAAAATATTATACAAGAAGACACAAGTTGTGGTTCAGAAAAAAAAATGAACAGAAAGGAAAAAAAAGAAACAAAACACGAATAAATGAGAGGATTACAACAGTATTATGACAGTTCGCAGAACGATTAAAGACAGGATGCAATGCCTAACATCTCATGCACAGAGAATGACGCAACTTCTCATTCAAAGGATGAAAGAAGTCCGTTTTGAGAGGTACGAGAAAGTTTTGAACTGTTTAAAGACCAATGGATCGACTATCAAATTTTTCCTAATGAGAAGATCTTCACAGTTTATAGGGCTTATAACAGCCGTAACAATTGCAGGATTCCCTTTTTAAGTACTGACTTTCAACTCAGGATGACCCCGAAGAAACCTGCCAGCGTCATGACCCTCAGTGCAGTTTCGAGGACGGATGACGTCTTCACCCACTTCTTCGCCAGCAACGAAAAAGTGAATGCCAAATCCTACTACAACGTCATAGGGTGCGTTCACACTACGAGCGGAGCGGCAATAATGCTTGTACACGTTCGAATGCAAAAACGCTCAGCTTCTCACACCACAAGCGGAGCGGAGCAGCGCGGAGCGGAGCGGCGCGCTCGGGAAATTCGTTGGGATTTTTTGACGCTCGCGGCGAGCGTTTCTCTTTGGCTCCGCTTTTGGATCGGAAAATCTTACAGGGGTAGAATTGTCGTTTGACTTTAAAAAGTATTATATACGACCAATTCTTTGTACAACTAATTATATATAAAGTATAACTGATGGTGTAGCATGTAATATTTTTGTTCAATTCTGCCCATTTGGGTTCATTAAGCATTTATTTAGTTTTTCTTCGGCTTTTTCTGATTTATTAATTTATTAATGCTTCAATTTAAGGAATCTTTTTTTATTTTCCTTGTTATGTAGTTTTATTTTTATTTTGTTATGCTGTGTATTTTATTTCATTATCTTGCTAATAGACTAATTATGTGCGATTTTTTAATAAAGTTTTAATAAAGTTTAAAATGGGAAGAAAAGGAGGCCGTATGGTGAGGAGGAGGCCTCAATGAGTGTCTGACACACAATAAGCTGCAAAATATTATGAGCTTAGGTGATTTTTTCCAAGACTAACGGAAAACATTTCAGTATTTTGATAATTTTTCGGTAAGGACTTGTCAGTATTTGTAAGTATTTTTCACTTAGCTTTCTCTGGCACAACCCTGAATTTCTGAAGGGAATTATTTTACCTGCACTCACCCTAAAGTCACCACAAGACGCTCCTTTAATCTTATTGGCCTACGAAAACCTATAAAGTAATACAGCCTTTGTGTAAAGACTTTAATTTTGCTTGAACTACTTTGGTTTACATGTATCCTCAAGAATCCGTATATACTCGAAGAATTGCGATTTATCTCTCCTCAGTGCTTCGAAGAGATAGTGGTATTCTCCCCTGCGATCTCTCCTCATATTGATGGGATGGACCCAGTATTTCCATTTCTGGTTCTTGCCGTCGAGTTATAGGACCGTACTCGCGAAATCCTCCATAGCGACTGATTTCTGTGGACGTCGCTCTGCTCAACTTACATGTTAGCACACGCTCCGCTCTGCTCCGCTCCGCGCTGTGCCGCTCCGCTCCGCGCCGCTCCGCGCCGCTCCGCTTGTAGCGTGCACACACCCTTAGAAAAAGGAATCATTACATGGATGAATACAAAGGCTTCAAATAAGAAGCTTACGGAGTCACGGTCCAGTCGGACTCGGCTCCCGCACGCACGACAAGCGAAACCGTTGACTTGCTGAAGAGATCAGGTGTGCAATTCAGAGAAAAAACTTTTGACCGTTCAGCTCGCCTGACCGGGAAGCGCTAGTGTCAAAAGCTAGTCAATGCCCCCCTTCTAGCATGATCACCTGTGCTGCATGCCAGATACCGCCAGATCTTGCATACACCTGCGATGCATGCCAGATACCGCCATTCTACAGATCATTCTCTCTCGAAACTACATGTTTATTTGGATTAGAAGACAAAAATATTACGAATTGTACAATTATGTATCGCTGTCGTAATTTTCGTCATGATAAGTTGCGAGAATTTCATTAGTATTTCATTCTTTTGCGGGTATATAAATAAAAGATATCAACTGAACACGCACATTTAAAGACTGTTGTTCGTTTTGTGTCACAATAGTTCGTTGTCAAGCAGAGTAAACAATATTTATATTCAAAAAGCTTTCATTACCTAGTTATTACATAATTAAGTTAATAATGCAATGTTCCTATGTCTCCTGCCGATTACAAAATTTTAGACTCAGCTTCAACCCCGTATGACCTCAGAATTTTAGTCCTTGCATATCTTCAAGCGAAACCCTCATTTGAACAATATGATAAGTTAGTACCCTTTGCAAATAGTGGATAGGTTGATTCCTAGTCAGAACCAGTCGAATTTCATTTCATACTTATGTGTCACATGTATTCTTTCTGTGCTTCTGTATTTTAATCTTTGTTCTTGTCCGTCTCATTCTTTGTATTTTTACTTTCATGATATATTTATAGCACCTACAATTCATTTTACTTTGATCTTATATTTCAGACGTAATTCTTTTGCTTTTCGTGTGAACTGATGATGGAGCTGGACTCCTACATGTTTTCTTAGTGAAAATGATAAATTGTGTCGGAATTTCCTTCGTTTTTAAGTTTCTGATGAGGTTGCGATTAAAGGAAACCACTGACGTGTTCAGATATATCAAGTTAATAGTATTACAACCTGCTGGATGATAACTGTACGGAGATAATGCTAGTTTGTGCAGGATGTTTTACGACAAGAGGTACACAATTTCACCAGCAGAATATGGCCAGATGAACAGTTTTTTATTTGAAATTTTCAGAACACTTATGGGTTTGTGAGATATTAGCAGTTTATTGTTTAAAAGTATGAAATTTGATGATACAATTACTCGCAATATTTAGTTTGAATTTACTTTACAAACACTTGTCGTTTTATCCAAATGAACATGTAGTTTCGATGGAGAATGATCTGTAGAAAGGCGGTATCTGGCAGCCAACACAGGTGCTGGGGTGGTGGTGATGGTGGTGTGTGTGATGGTGGCGGTGATGCGGCTAGATTTTGAAACATCCTGCACAAACTAGCATTATCTACGTATAGTTATCAGACAGCAGGTAGCAATTATAAATGTAAATATTGTTCACTTTGCTTGACAACGAACTATTGTGACACAAAACGAACAACAGTCTTTAAATGTGCGTGTTCAGTTGAAATCTTTTATCTATATTCCCGCAAAAAAATGAAATACTAATGAGATTCTCAGAACTTATGACGAAAATTACGACAGCAAAATATAATTGTACAATTCGTAATATTTTCGTCTTCTTATCCAAATAAAAATGTAGTTTCGATAGAGATTGATCTGTAGAATGGCGGTATCTGGCATGCATCGCATGTTTTTGCAAAATCTAGCGGTATCTGGCATGCAGCACAGGTGATCATGCTAGAAGGAGGGCATCGACTAGCTTTTGACACTAGCGCGACCGGGAACACGTTGGACTATTTTCGGTCGAAAATTGAGGCCAAAGCTTATCCAAAGCCTCACAACGCGTCACAATCCTAAAGCAGGATGTCAAAAAGGCCATAGAGTCTTTGGAAAATGCAAAAGTGTTCCGGCCGGTGTCCTGCTTTCGAAAGTGTGTAGAAACCGTCATCGTAGCTGAAGGCAGCGATAACGAATAAAACTTTTGTTCTCCCATGGTCTGCTAAACAGTGAAAATTTGAAAGTATTCTGCTACTTATTACTTGAGGTATTAGGATTTAGATATAAAATAGAAATTGGACAAATTTATCTGAGAGACGATGTACGTCGAAAACTCACGAGTAAGATTTAAGATCCAACAATGACCGATGTGAACTAGGTTGTGTGCTGGTGAACCCACTTGAGTTGGACCTTTTCTCATTTAAAATTATTTTTACACTATTCACTTAGATCGGCTTACAGAAATATGCTTTCAGTAAAGCGCTTAATTGATTTATAAAATATTTAGAAAGTTATCCAGTTCCCTTATGTGATGTTAATCAAACATTACCGTAATTACTGCCCCCTGCAAGGATTATATTAAAAAACCGACAGAAGTTCAGCAATCGTCAGGTATGGTACATAACGTTATTCAGAAAGAGACCATAAGGTTACCCAACGTGAAGCGAGACATAAAAAAAATCGTTGAACATTACTTGAAATGGAGTTACATACAGAAAGGAACATCTGAGTTATTAAAACAAACACCTGAGAGCACGCCCAATCTGCACCCTCCTTTCTGTAAGACCATTATCAAGAAACAGTCTTTTTTCCTGAATTTATCTACCCTCCATATGTTGGAGGTAGAATTCTATTAATATTTTATAAATATACAAGCAGGACCCGTGAAAATTCCACGGACAATGTCATCAATACGATAGGTGGACCCGTGAAAAAATGTAGTCAACATTACTTAACAAATTTCTACATAACATTTTCTAACCTAACGTAGCTTAAACTAATACATTCTAACCTATCTTGTCCAAACCTATGTCATTCAAATCTATGCTAACCTAACATTTCTTAATCCTAACCTAACCTAACCTAACCTGACCTAACCTATCCTATCCTACCCTACTTTAACCAATGTCATCGTTAGGCTAGGTGAACCCGGGAAAAAATTTCGTCAACATTACCTAATAAATTTCAACATATTGTAACCTAAGCAACCCTAACCTATTCTAACCAATCTCTTTCTGACCTATGCTAACCGAACCTATCATGATAATCTGTCAAACATAAATAACGTGGAACCGTGAACAATTCCGTCATTACCTCTCCTATGCTAACCTAACGTATCCTAACCTAACATATCTTAACATATATCTTATCCTATCCTACCCTATCCTTACCTAACTAAACCAATGTCATCGTTAGGTTAGGTGGACTCGTGAGAAAATCCGGTCAACATTGCCCAAGATATTCTAACGTAACATATTGTAACCTAACCCATCCTAACATAGTATTTACGAACCTATCCTATGCTAACCGAAGCTTTCCTGATAATATGTCAAACATAAAAACCGTTGACCCGTGAAAAAATGTCAACACCACGTAACCTATGCTAACCTATCCTAACCTAACTTAACTTATCCTAACCCAACCTATCCTAACCTATCTTAACCAATCTCATCGTATTAAGCTATGTGGACCGGTGAAAAAATTCCGGTCCCATCCTAAACTAACCCATCGTAACGTAACATATCCTACTATCCTAACCAAAGCTATCCTGATAATATGTCAAACATAAAAAACATGGAACCATGATAAAATTTCATCAACATTTCCTCAACCTATTCTAACCTGATAAATGTTACACGTATCAATGCATGAAAAGGCGATCTTTCTATGTAACCCTAAGGAATTCGGTATCCATGATACCGCAAACTCGGATGAAAGCGTTACACGAGAACGTAGTTTTAAAAGTATTAATATATAGATAAAATACCAAAAAATATGAATAAAAAATTGAACAAATAAAAACTAAACAATAAAAGATATATGAAAAAGATTTAAAATATAAATAAATTTGAATAAAAAAATGAAAACTGAAAATAATAGATTAGAAAAAACTTGAAAAATAAAGAATTTGAAAAAATTTGAATGAATAAAAAACATGAAAATAGAAAAAACAAAAACATGAAATCAAAAATATTAAAATAAAAAAGAAAAAGCGAATAGAAAAACTTGAATAAATAATACAAATTGATAAAATGTAGAACATGAAAAAATTGAATAAAAACAACGATGGAAAAATAAAAATTGAAAAATGAATAAAAATACCATAAAATATCAATAAATATAAAATAAAAATTGAATAAATAAAAAATATAAGAATTAATGAAAAAAACTAAAAGAAATCAAAAATGAAACAAATAATTGATTGAATACAAAATGCAAAAAATTAAAAAATGAAAATGAAAAATGAAGAACGTAAATAGAAAAAAATTTAAAAAATGATAAAATAAAAACATTGAATAACATAAATAACAAATTGAATAAAAATAAAAATAAAAAATTCGAAACAAAGGAAAAAATTAGAAATAAATTGAAAAGCAAAAAGAAGTAAAAAATATAAAATGTACAACAAAAAATTAAGTGAATAAAAGCTACGACAAAAAGTTAAACATAAAAAAATAAATGACATAAAATACTAAATTTAAAAACAGTTAAAAAATCGAATTATTGAAAAAATTCCATATAAAAAAATACCAAACAAAATTGATGATCTAAAGAAGAAATAAGAAAATTTGAAAATGAAACAATACCAAATTTTGAAGATTAGATTATATTATTAGTTAGTTTAAGCTTCCTTATCCCCAACAAATGAGATCCAAAGAGAAGAAGGAAGAAGGCACCATTTAGTATGGAGTTAAGGGAACGTGGAATCTATGCAGAAAGGACATAGAAACAGTAAGATGAGAAAGAAGTTTATGAAACAAGATCAAAGTTGAAGAAGAAAGTAGTAGGTGTTGAAAAAACAGGACAACAGTGAACCGAAAAAAAGTTGGTCCGTAACAAAACAAAAACCTATGAGATTTTAACAAAACAAAAGCCTACCTAACCTTTAGCTCGGGCCCTCACATTGACCAAATTTTGAAACAAATGACAACAAAAAAATTAGAAAAAAACAAACAAATTAAAAGATTTCAAAAATAATCGAATATGGAAAAAGAAAATGAGAGACAAAAATGAAAAATTAGATAAATAAAAAATAAAAATATTAAAAGATAATAAATTAAAATGAAAAAAAGAAATAACAAAATTATTTAAATAAATAATGAAGAATATAACTAAAAAATGAAATAAAATAACAGGAATAGAATTTGAAGAAAAATTAAAATATTAAAAAAATTATTTACCTGAAAAAATGAACAAATAAAAAATGAAAAATTGTTCAAAGGAAAGAAAAAAAAATGAAATTGAATCAATAATAAATGGAAAAATGAAAAAAGTTAAAAATTTTCAGGAAAAAACAAATTTAAAAATTGAAAAAATGATGAAATGAAATAAACAAAACAATAAAATAAATTTAAATATACCAAAACTAAAAAAGTGAAAATAATACATGAAAGGAAAATAAAATAAAAATTGAGTGAAATTGAAAAATTTTAATATGAAGAAATCTAAAATAAAAAATTCAAAAAATAATATCTAACCTAACCTACCTATCCTATCCAGCCTATTGGATGTGGAGCGTTACCCACGAACTTAGTTTTAAGCGTATTAAAATATAGATAATGCTCTTTATCGTAAATAGAAATTCGGACAATGTTGACACGAACCCGATCAAGAACGTGTAATTTTAAGCCCTCACCCATAAGCCAGCTTGCGGGAGCGTGAGAACCTGTGCGAAGGCTTAGATAACCCCTTTTCTTTTACGAATTTCAGAGAGATGTACGAGCAGCAAGCTCGGTTTTGAGCGAGGCATTGAGATCCCAGCTTTCTTAATAAAGAGCCACCGAACGGTAACCTACGTGAATGTCGCACCTCAAGTTTTGACTTCAAGCGGTACTTGCAAACATTTAATACGAGCAAATCATCGGTCTAAAAAGTGGATTAGAGTGTGAGTTTGCTTGCTCGCGAGTGGTCATCAAACGTCGTTTCAATTGAATTTGATTAATACATTGACTGCAGTGGGTTAAATTGAATTTTAATATTCAACTCAGTTTAGAGTCTGCTGTATTAAGCCACTTTGAAAATAGCAAACATTAACTTGATTGTGACTTCATTTAACTTTGATAGAGTATTCATGAAAAGTAAGTCTCTTTTTTGACTTTTCAACTTTACGAAATTATCCGAGTCCTTCACCTGTTAAAATTACTCATCACTTTATCGAAACACTGCCAATCGTTGAAATTATATTTCTCCGCCAGTCTAAAAAGAGTGATGTAACAAATATCATCCTCAGGTTGGAAATATACAATAAGTAAATAAAATGCAAATTTAATACTTAATCTAATCGACTCTAATAAAAAAGACTTGAAAGACAATATTTGCACCACCGGAATATGCATTACAAGACTAGGTAACAGCATTGTACAACGGTGGATGTTGTATAATAAAATTGAGAACGTCATATGATGCGGAAAATAAAAATCATAGCAGTCTTAACAGCATCACCACTAGCTAATTCCTACTTTCCGGTAGCTACCTTGAATTCAACCTACTTGTACTGAATGCAACCTGCACGCAATACTTACAGGACAACTGCTCGCAGAGCAGCCAGAACACTCTGAACCCCAAACTTGTTGACATCAATTAATCTTCTCTCGATCGTTCTAGAGACGCAAAGAATGTAATCGTCTGCTCCTAGAGAAGATTTTCGTCGATATGGTGAACTGAACCGCCAAGTGCCAGAGTCGTCGTCCTGTCGTCCGTGCCGCATTCCGTCACTCTTACGAGGGATAACTTCTGGCGAGGCTGCTGGACGCTTTTCGTGACCTTCTCACATCACGTCGGTCTTCGTCTGCTCCTCCGCCTCATGGCCAACGTTCAAGAGCAGTGGTTCTTAACCTTTCTCATCCTATGACCTCTTCGGGACTAATCAGTGTAATAATTATGACCCCCTATAATAGATTTGGAAATAATGAACCTTGTCAAAGGGTCAAGTAAAAAAAATTACAGGAAGACCATGGTTTACTCCTATACAATTTTATTGGAAACACAACAGAACAAAAACCTTGAAAAATTCCACTTACGTAGCCTCTAAAAATGCCATAAAATGATCAATTCCAAAGAACTATTCAACACCATACAAAACCTAGCACCTACTTCTCAGTCACTGAGTGATGGTTGAAATTGTTTTACAGCCATAAGTCTATCAAAGCGAGGACCAGTGCTCGATAGGCAACACCTCATGTCAGCATCGATGACAAGCCCATTGCGTGCCTTCATTTTCAGTGCAACCATTGCTGAGAATCCAGCCTCGCACCGGTAGGTTGACGGGGACTGAATCAACATGGTTACTGCACGCATCGAGAGAATAGGACAGTAGTCCACTTTTGCCCAAAATGTTGGGAGCTCTTGTTCGGCAAAATCGACTATAAGCTGAGAATCCTCACGAATTTGATCAAATTCTACTTTAGCAGCAACATCAGTATTACTGATGGCACTATCCTTTACTGAAAAGGGTCCATAGATCCACGCATCATGCAGTACAACGGTCGTTTAGTCCTAGAAAGTAACTTTCGATGGCGTCATTTACTGGCAAAGATGAGTGGAGATCTCACGGAAACTACATTCAGCTTCTGGCATGGAACCCAGGAGAGTAATCATCTCCGTGAAGAAAGGGATGTCACCGTCCTGAACTCTTTTCTGGTAAAGTTGAATCTTAGACTTGAACGTTGCCACTTTGTCACGAGCTGTGTGCATCATTGTAACGTTTCCTTGGATTGAAGTATTCAGAGAATTTACTTCCGAGAAGAAATCTGCCAAGTAGGCTACCTTTGTTACAAAACAATCATCCTGCATCTTTTCATGAAGAAGATTCTCCTTTGCTGTATGACCACGTTCCAACAGCATTGTTATTTCTTCGCGAAGTTGTAGCACGCGATTTAAAACTTTGCCGCGTGAGAGCCAACGTACCTCTGTATGAAATAGTAGAACAGAAAATTCAGCACCTATTTCTTCACCTAGCAATTTAAAAATCCTAGAAGTTGTTGCACTTCCTCTTATATGGTTCACAAACTTTACAACGCCAGTAAGCACTTTTTGAAGTCCAGGTGGGAGAGTCTTCATTGCCAAAGCATACCGGATGAAGCATACAGTGAGTGAAAGAGACATGTGGAGCGGCATTCTTCACGGAGGCTTTGAAGCCCGATTTGTAGCCGGCCATAGAAGGAACTCCATCTGTACACACTCCAACAAGTGCGTCCCAACCTAGTTCTTGCTTCAGGAGAAAGGTTTCAAGGATTTTGAAGAAATCTTTTCCACGAGTGGTTGTGGCCAGTGGTTCAGAGGACAGGTACTCCCCTTTCATAACTTCCACGTCAAGGTAACGAACATCAACAATAAGTTGGGAACATGAAGCAACATCCGTTGACTCGTCCAGTTTCAATGAAAAGACTGGGCTTCTCCTCACAGCAGCCACTATTTGCAGCATAATATCGTCACTCATGTCCGAGATCCGACTTTTGACTGAATCATTCGAAAGGGAAATAGACCTCATCTTGTTTGCCTGCTGTTCTCCAAGATTATTATTGTTTACCTGCTGTTCTCGAAGATTATTTTCCAGAACCCTTTGTGACCTCTTAATAAATCCCAATCGACCCCCCGGGGGTCACGACCCCCAGGTTAAGAACCACTGTTCTAGAGGTTAGTTACCGGTTAGCATGGCGTTAGCTCGCTGGTGATGCTTAGAGTCAGCTTGATAACTCACAATGTAACCCACGCTTGCCTGGGCCAAACCTATAAATCTAGCTATATAGCTAGCCTATAACTGTTACTATTAGAACGCCCTATAACTGTTACTATTAGTACACCTAAAACCTTAATCTCACTAGGCAACGGGAGATAGAGATGGGAGTTGAGGACCTGCGCCCTTGTGGCGCTCTACTGAAGTGATACCTATACCTACTCTATCGCGGCGTCCGAGAACTTCTCTATTACTAACGCGATACTCACTTGTCCGTTTTTATTTGGTGGCATTTATTAAAATACTCCCGGCTGCAAATCTTCTATTTATTAAAATCCTTTCCCCAAAATCTTTCGTATGTGAAGATGTCTCAGTATCCTGCTTTTTTCCCTCGGAATTGTTTTACATAAACATGGCAGTCTGGCAGAACACGGCATGAAGCTCGTTTGGGCACCTCAGTTATAGATTCATTTTTCTTTCTTTTCACATAAATTTGGATTTGACAGTGCCGTTATTTATTCATTCATTTTGATTGATGATACTTATACGCGTATGAGCTTCTGCCCAGTCCAGTTAACAGTTCTAATTACTGCTAGACGGCCTTCAGGATTTTACCCAGATGAAGTACTAACAATTATCCTTAACCGTACCCATGGACCACTTAACCTAATCCTTAACCGTGCCCAAGAGCCACTTAACCTTAGCCTAAACCGTGCCTTAGGGTCGATTAACATTAATCTTGACCGCGCTCAAGGACCACATAACCTTTAACCGGGCCTAAGGGTCATTTAACTGCTTAATTAGATTTGGACAATTTTTTGAACCTTAATAATCGCATGCCGTTTTGCGATTCGTATTTTAATATCGTTACTTCGCTTATGTACACTGGACTGGCACCTCCAACTGGTTTCCTTTTACAAAATCTAAATGCCTTAGGGCTCTTCTTCGGCATGGAATAAATTGAGTACATGACGAATCTTGCACCATAAACAAAAACAATGAAGTGGGACCTACTCGCTGACTTCCCTGAACTAAAATAGTTTACTCATCCTTAATCAATCGTCAAATAATACCACAGCTACTTCACGTACTGCGTGTTTTACTGGCTCTTTTAAATATCATCTTCTTTTTAAGAAGCGCGAAGAAAATAAAGTTTAATCCCACATTTTCGCTCTCTTTGGTAAGAGTTTCGAGTTAAAATATTATGTTTCTTCTGATATGTTACTTTCAATACTAAATAAAACTAGGCAAATTAGAAGATCTTTAAATTAGTAGTATTTTTCTCTTACAGTTTTGTTGGTACATTCGAGCTCGTTGTTTGTTCTCGTTTCCTATTTTTTTGGAGAACTGCGACGCGTCGTACTGCCTAGGAATATTTCTAATAAACTAATTCTGATTCTATTTTCGTTATTTTCATCTTGTTCCAGGAGTATAATGGCACGAGAGTTTAGGGCGAAGAAACCGAAAGAGCAGTTGTTTCAAACTTCTAAGCTGCCGTCCTATTGAATAATTTTAGAGCAAAAAAGTCACTTGTGTTTTCGTTGAGGGCATTTTTAAGTTTATGGGTGCGTTATTCTTCTATTATTTGAATATGCTCTTTTCAACAACATTATAGACAATTTTTGTACGAGAACAAATATCTTCAGTAGATGGCTTGCAATTAGGGTCAGTAGGGAATTGATTGAAAACAGAATGTTGATATTTATGAGCGGGTAGTCTTTGTTTCACGGTTTACACAAGAACTTTTTATAAAGGATGCCCTTTTGAAAAGAAAAAATTTTGACATTTGCTTTGTTCACGGACCGATCTCACTGAATAAAAATGTCAAAAAAACGTGATAATATCGCAATAAATGATACTATAACGCTTACTTCATCTATCGTCAATGCTATTAATTAAAATTCCTTCGACTGCATGATTAGCTTCTTTGCCTAAAATTTTCCGCCATTAATTCAGCTGATATGAATTTTAGCATACCATGACTCACCTGTTAAGAAAATGGTAATTTCACTTCATTTCAAATGCATTTTTCTAACCTATAATCAATTTGCATTCACTCATTTCATCGATGGTGCCTCTATTTACCCCTACTCGTGAACACTACTCAGCGTTCATTTGATCGATTTTCATTATTGACATCTTTTTTCCAAGAACAACACTATTAAATGAACGTTGAATGAAACTTCTACGACGACGACGTTCATGACGTAGTATATATTTTTACAATTCTATTCTCTTATACTCTGTCGCATCCTGAAATTTCAAGGTCGTATTCGTGTCCATTTCAGAACCTCGTTTCCAAGATGTTTTGCTTAAGCTAACCTCACATCTTGGAAGTTTTTCAAGCAAAATATTATCTCCTTTTTTACGATTAAGAAAAAGAACCCATAGGCCTGCATTTCTTTAGTGTGGACTCTTCCCATTTGGTCAAATTTTTTCCTCTTTCTTGCACTAATATGGCTGGGGATCGATACCTCTTTCCAGTTTTTTTTCTCCAATTTATGAGGTATTTTAATGTCCCAGGCCGGTGACTAAAGTGTTGAAACACAAACAGGTGCGTCGATCCTTACTTTCTTGCTCACGCTACCACACACAGGCCTGGATTGTGAAATAAAGCTTCCTAACATAGCCCTCTTCACAGCGATTGCAGAAGCTTTTTTACTGAAAAACGATTCAATAGCTTATTACAGTGTTCTTTATTTAATACTTTACTAGCATAATCTTTTTAGGCCGCCATCACAAGGCGACCAAATGGTAACGTTTCGTCATAATCATCTACAGTCAGCGGCACTACTCGGTCTGTCTGGCGCCACGAAACCGTTAGATTTCAGCCTCAGTTTGGGACCAGTTTGGTCAAACTTAGGCTGAAATCTGATTGTTTCGTGGCCCTGGACAGACCAACTAGTGCTGCTGACTGTAGATGATTATGATGAAACGTTACCATTTGGTCTTCGTGTGACGGCGGCCTAAAATATTTAGACTTATTTGTAATGCATTTGTTACTTGTATGAGAGACATATATTGTAAGAGACATAAATTATGTATGTAACTCTGTAAGTGAAACTAAAAGATACACTTATATAGATATACACTGCAGAATCAAATATTTTGTCGTACTCTTGTTAAATGTAGGTATACTTTGAACAATTGTCTACAGGTTCCTCTATCACAAGTTTAAAGAAAAAGTTTTTGTAAATGTTGAAACAATAGTCACGTTCGGTGTAACTAGTAGCCAGTACTACACATGTTCTCTCTGCGACAATAACCCTGAGTTAACTTGTTGGTTCAGCAGTTAACTTGTTGGTTCAACGAAGGTCCTAAGAATTTTTTTCACTCGCCATGCTCCGAAGAGTGAAATAAATGGTTCTGCGAGTTACGCCATTGATGACTGAAGCTAATCGAACGGTTGGGCTCAAATTTACATAATACAACTACTAAGACTGGACTATAGGGCAATGTTAAAAACGTCATATGGGTAGGACAGATCAATAATAGAGCCTCACCTTCTTGAAGAAAAAAACAGAGTGCGTCAAGAAGCCCATTTAAGTTGTGGATCGTTTATGCATCACTCTGACATTCCTGACTTCCTGGAGCTGTGCAGTGATCGGCTAGGTTCGGGAAGCTTGTGAATTACAAAATTAGAAGTTAATGTAGCACCTAAGGAATTATGTGTCCTCAAAAATGTACCACTCCAGGAATTCCATGCATATAAAGGTTCTACACTTTTAGAGAGAAACTTATACATGCAAACAATCAGATATGCGGCGCTAAAAATTTATATGACAGAAGTCAGGATCAGAGTATCGAAAATTCTTGGAATGTCTTGTTTCATTTTGCGTATTTCTCAGCTAAAAAGTTTTATAGACACTTTTGAGAATTTTTCTTGTTAAAGTTAGGAATTTCTTTTGGTAATGAATGCATGCAGGAACCTATACTCATAAATACACACAGATGCACAACAGCAATACACAAGGTTTGCTCCGGGTAGCATTTAATTAAGGACCTGGGGCTCTGAGGGTTCTAAGAGCTTCAACAGCACCCTTGTCCTCGCGCCACAGACAATGTGTGTTCTACGGGTGATTAGCTCATGTTAGACAACAAAAAATACGACAGAGTTATGATTTCAAGTGAGTGAAATTTGGTAAAAGAATACATACTGCAATTCACAATCATGAGATTTCTTGAATGAAAGCGTCTAAAACAAATTTCGCAAGTTCTGCTCATGTGGAAAACTGAATGCTGTTCTTCATTGAAAGGTTGCCGTGTACAGAGAAGCTAATTTATCGACGATGTGAGAAATGGTAATGCTAGAGAACAGCAATGGCTAAATTCATACTGATTAGGCATGAATGAAAATAAAAGGTAAATAAAAAAGTTCAGAAAAATTAAATGAAATAAGGGAGGTGTACAAACTGTGTCAGAAAGGTGTAATCATTCAAAACGTATGGAGCCAGAATATATTTGGCTTAGGGGCAAATTAAAGCAGAAGTTAGAACCCATTGGAGTTAAATAAACAGAAAAATAATAATATTCGGAAAAAATACAATGGAGTTATGATTATTATACCCCTCGGGGCACCATAGCAAAGGATAGACAAATCTAACTAACTTTCTCTTAATGACTATTTTACGCCCGCAGAGGGGATTACTGGAATAAAAAATAGTAAAAACTTACGATGAAATGTGTGAACCATAGAGGCTTTAAATATTCTATCGAGTAATAAGTAACACCTTGATCATTTCAGTAATTTTTGCATCATTGCAATAACGAAACAGTCGCACGGCAGTGGAGGACATGCGATGGCCAAAGAACGTGGTCAATCAAGATAACTTATGGATGAAACACCCGAGCTGTGATTGGGCAGGTCGGCAATGTGGTAATCAATGTCAGAAGGCTGAGTATTTGAAATATTCATCAAATAAAAGGCCGCTGCTTGCACTAGGGTATTGATTTTGATATTAAGGATGCAGAAATGTTAGACCTCGACTGTTCAAGGTCATCATGCGAACTCTTTTCTTGAGAAAGTAACACTTTTTCTAGCTGTTGCCTAAAATAAATGTGTTATAAAAGCTGTATCTTAAAAGCTTTGCTTTCTCTTCATTGGAACCGTCAAGGGCTCATGTAGTGAAAGTAGACTGCTATATTTAAAATCTTCCTTGAGAAATTGAATACAAACCTTTGCATAGAGAAAGAACTTACTATTTGTTCCATTAAAATAATTACTGAAGTCGTAAAATTCATTTGAAGCATTTTGGAAACGAATACGCACAAAAAATCAAATTTGCATCCAAGTAATTTAAATCCTTCACAGGGTTATACTGGAATTGTCTCGGGTATTAGTCACAGTTCAACGTAAGTTTTTAGTCTAAATCAAGAACGCAACCTACGATTTCAATAAACGAAATCTAACACCACGGCGTTTAAATTAATATAATTGATATAATTGGGAAAAGAAACCTATTATAGATATAATTGGGAAAAGAAGAAAGTAATTCTGAAGGAGAAATATAACAAAAATACAACCGTGTAACGCCGTGCTGCTCAGAAAATGAATTTATTTCAAATTTTATCCTCGTGATTTGGATCGAAAGGCAAAACCGCCGAAGACAAAATCGACACCTCAGTGTATTCTAATACATCCGTTATGCTTCAGCAAAGCTATAAGTCTGTGAACACTTTGCATGGAGTTAAACAAAAAGACACTTTTTTATTGGAAAATAGAATCGGTGTTGAAATTTTGCATTCAATTATTCATTGTGGTTCCAAAAATGTAACACGCGTCAGAAAGTCCGGAATTTTTTGCTAGTGGAGAGGCGATACAAGTTAATTTCAACACAATAGACACGAGCGCAAATAAGGCTACAGAGCCCACAAGAGGAAGGTTTGAGACCAGTCCAACAGTTCGCTTCACCATCGCAAGTAGACTTTGATATCGAACTCTAAGTGATAAAGCATACTCTTTTAAAGCACGCACGACGTTCAAAATACCGATTGATTTTTCAACGCCTTTTTACTAGTTATAAACTATTTAGCTAGAACCCGAAGTTAGACCAGTAAATGAAGAAAATGAATAAAATGTTAACTGCATTGTGCAGTGTGTTTCTGATTTGAGTGCGATCATTCCATAACTGTGTTTCATACGGTGTCGGTAGAACTAGTGAAGAACAACGGCCACATCCACATATTTTGTTAACTTGGCAGATAATTGTGCAGCTATCAAAAATAATGTGATACAAAGGGAGTCAGATGGGCATCACACACATGAAATAGCTTTGGTGCTTTCATTTTTTCAGCAAAAACTATAGAACGGCTATGCGATTTCACGAGCATAGCGAGGCTCACGTATATACGTAGCACCACTAAGGGCAAAGTCTGTTATCGCAGAAGAGTGAGCATAACCGTGTAGGTGTTTTTATTTTATACGCACATGTAATGAAGAGAAATCAACAGGCGCCCTTATGTTCAACACACTCAGTGTAGTAGTTTGTACTGAGATCATTTGTAGTTCAGTGGACTGCCAAACGATTGAATATAATTTTGGGCAAATTCAGTCTAGGGTGATGCCGGTTTGTATTTTTTCACGGGGATGAGGTGAACAATATTGAGAAATGCTTAAATTTGATCTTTAGAGTGATCTTCCAAGTAATTACTACGGTTCACGCCTGGCTAATGAATTCAAGGTTTATTTTTACTTTGCGGTAAATCATATGCTTTTGGCGTCAACCAGTTATCATCCGTTTTCTGATGTAATGATTGTCCAGAGTAAAATGTTCCATTGAGACGAATAAACTCTCTCAAGTAGCTAGTGGCTTGCTTCTAAAATATTTTCCGTCAAACTTTGCACCCTTTTCTGAAAATCAAGAGTGATTCATTCAACTGGTCCGACACACGATTCGTTTTCCTAAAACCTAATTAGACAGCAGGTATGGCGCGATAGCAAGCAAGCTTAACGTCATGACTAAAATAGCGGTATTTAAAATAGCTCACGTTTTTTGCTATAGTATACTGTAGGCTATGTATAGGTCCATGGTGCTGAATAGTTCTGTAACAAACCGGATTAACCATTTACGAGAACCAACCGCTCAATACTCTCAATATTTACGAAATTAAATGCGAAAATATGCGTTTAAAAATTGTACCTCAAGCAGGATTAACCTTGGCACCGAAACAATTCGTTGAGGTACGTGGCAAGTACATGTAAGCTTTCTTTTTACAAGAATCGATTTCTGTTAGCAACCGTATTATCCTCACGTCTTCCATTACTACATTTATGAGAAAAATTTATTTATTCACTACCTCGCAAAGATAAAGGTATAATGAAAACAGCGTATTCGTACGATTTTGAATCTTTACTCCTGCTAAAAAACATAAAAACAGCCTTCGGGGAAAATTGTATAACGCTATATTCACAGGAAAAATAAATACCTCAGAGAAAATTCGAAAACATCGCTATCTTTTCTCTACTAATCTAGGTCAGACCTAAGGTGTTTTGATGTCAACACGAATTCAATATGTGCTCATCAATCTAGAGCCAGAACCGAGTAATCCAGTGGACATTGAAGGGCGTGCACAACAGGATTTGTAGTACACCCAACACAAAGTACGAGCATCAATTCATATTGAAAAGTAAATGTGCAGTCAGACATTAATTAGATAGGCAGTGATAGTCAGTATCTTTTTATTGACATCGAATTCAGGCAGTTTTAATTAAGGAATCACGCACAAAAATCAATAATTAAGAATCAGAACCGAAGAATATTGTACAGACACGAATACGCCTCAATTTTTATACGAGCATTAGACGGGCACCATCAAATTCATCCATGATATAAATGGTGATTAGGGATTACATTCTGCTCACGTGTTAACAAATTTTCAATGCTGCTATATGTATAAATAATAAAGCCACCAACAAATAAAAAACGGATGAGGAAAAAACATTTTTTGCTACCATAAGTGTATAAAATAGATCAAACTTCACAATATAACGGAGGAAATTTCACGAAGACTTCGAAAATCGAAATTCGAATGTTTTTCACGTCGACATGTTTTGAACCTGCATTTAAAAAAGGACCTCTCATGGTGGGAAAAAATATAATCACCACTGAGAAAGATGCTAGTTCATTACGTTCACTATGAGCAAATGCCCTAAACTTGTAGCATCTCATAAGAATCATTATAGTAACATAATAATCCTCGAAAAATATTAGCTTATCAACCTTATTCCAAGAGTGCTCTGAGTGCTTCAACTAATCGAAGATTAGCAGGTTGCTCATTCCTCTACATTTTGTACTAAACGATAAATTCGATTTCCCAAGTCACATTGATAACAGAACAGAGATTACGAGGCCTCATGAACTCTCCGTAATATCAATTTAAAATACAAATACGTTACATATGTTGATAAAAACAAATCTGACACAAACAATTTTGAAACCACACTTCTCAGTGAGTTTTTGGATTTGCACGAAAATTTAAGCCGCGCTATTGAGGGCTGCGGTCGAGCTGTTGGGAGACCCTTTGGGTGAGATCATTTGTTGATAGTCAGCTTCGCTCAATGTCATGCTAGAGATCATGTCTTCGCCTGGTGACCCGTTTCGTTGTGATATCCTAGTAGGAGAGCCTCCAGGAGACTTGTTCATGGAAGTAGTCCTCACCAGCGACCTCGATTCTTCCAGAGACCGAGCGCCCAGTCTTCGTTCGATCCACTTCAGCATAGTTAAGACCGCATCGGTGGAAGGCAATCGATGATTGGCGACAGTTTTAACATTCCTGGAAGCAGTAACTCGGAATGTGGCAGCCATACCTTGCAAAGCCTTCATGGCATCTTCATCAGTTTTATCATCTCCTGCGAAAATGATTGAGATTCTGCCAACCCAATCGACCCCAAAGAGTGTGCGAAGGATGTGAATTGCAGCACGGCCTTTGTTCCAAGTCACAGGGGGTCGCGCCTCAAAAGCCCTATGTGACGGGTAGGGTTCAATTCCTACACTTTCGAAGCACTCTTCCGCTTTAGCAATTACTTCAGCTTCAAGTGAGTTAGGGACCTCCCGGAAATGGAATGTGATACCAGTTCCTTTGTCCTCTAGCCACGCCCCATGTTCGCAAACGGGCTTCAACATTTCACGCAGAATTTTCAACTTTTCTTCGTAATCATGGGGTATTGGGTGAACGAAGGTAGTGCCATCAGGATGGCGAATCTGGAAACCGTGATTGCCAGCGTAAGTAATGCCATCGATGCCAACCATTTGCCTCACGTTATCCAAGGACCGACCAGATATAATAGCGATGCTGACATCTGGCATATTTGCTAGCCTCATGAGTACTTTTTTCGTTTCAGGAGGAAGCACAGCCAGATCAGGGTGAGGTGCAATAGGTGCCAGTGTGCCGTCGTAATCTAGCAGAAGTGCCAATCTCGATGATTCAGTAACATAATGCTCCAAAAATGTATTAAAATCTTCTTCCCTCAACGGACTGAGTTTTCCTGTTGTGTTTCCGTTGTTGGTGAAGCAGTTCACACTTTTCAGGAACGATTCGAGCCAGAAGTTCACGTCTCTTTCACGTTCACGTTTTTTTAAAAGGGACATCCTGAGCTCTCGTTCTTCTTTTGGCATTGAGATAGCACGATTAATTGTGTCGGCGTACAGTTCAGTTTCATAGGGATTCACTTGGAGGGCCTCAGCCATGGCACTTCCAGCACCAGCAAATGGAGATAATACGAGAACTCCAGGTTCTTTAGTCTGACAAGCAACGAACTCCTTGGCAACCAAGTTCATTCCGTCGCGAAGAGGTGCTACCAGCGCCACTGACGAGTCCCTGTAGAAAGCAGCCAGTTGCTCCTGTGAGACGCACCCGTAAATATAACGGATTGGTGACCAGTTTGCAGTAGAAAATCGTCCGTTTAATTTTCCTATTTCCATATCTAACTCTTCCTTTAGTTCTTGATATTCCTTCACATCAGTCCGAGAAGGAACAGCAACTTGGATCAAAACAACTTTTTCAATTCTCTCCGGATGTTTTTCCAAAAACCGTTCAAAAGCTTTGATCCGATGAACGAGACCTTTAGTGTAGTCCAGCCTGTCAACACCCAGCAAGATTTGCTCTTCAGGGTTGTTTTTTACCACAGCAGGAGCAATTTGAGCCAGCGACTGAAATCGATCGTACGGAATGCTGATAGGCAAAGGATGAACTGACACAGTTCTGGCGTTATGTTCGATAAGCATCCTTTCCCGGTCAGTTCGACACCCGAGTCTCCTTTGACAACAGTCAATAAAATTGAAGCAGTAGTCCTCCAGGTGAAAACCAATGGAGTCAGCGCCAAGGATATTCTGCAGAAGTTCATCGTCCCAAGGGAAAAGACGCATCATATCCCACGATGGAAATGGTATGTGTAAGAAAAACGCGATTTTCACAGTAATACCTTCAGCTTCACACCCATTTCTAATGAAATTGGCAGCACACATCAGCTGATAGTCGTGAATCCACACCAGTGGTACAGATTTTGGTTGCTTCGCATGTAATTTTTTAACAGCTTCAACTGCGTGCTCGGCGAACGCTTTATTTGCAGTCAAGTAGGTCTGTAAAGAATAACAAATGTTACCGAAGTGCCCATTACAAAAATGACCTATTTAGTAATGAGTCATAAGAAAAATTTCAAGATCAACTTCACTTTTTCATCACCATTCACTCACCTGCCACTTGTCAGACTCGAAAATAGCTCTGTCAGGCATCGAGTGAAAGAGAGGCCAGAAGCAGGCGTTGCAGCAACCATTGTAGTAATCGTTGAATTGTTGACGCGGCAGGACAACGGGTATCACCTGTGGAAGGCAAACATGATTTTAAAATTCAGATAAACTAATCACATGACATAGAGAAATAAAGAGTGAATTATTACGAAAAAAGTCTTATAATTTGCGATCTCTCACATTCAATTTGGATGCACAAATTAATAGTTTTTGTTTGAAAATGATGGAAATTTGAGTTACGAATCAGTTGCGATCGAACCTCGAACAAAACATTTTCCACAGATTGGCTACATACCAATAATGTTAAAATCGATCAACTTGGGACAGGAAATATTCAATTTAAATCAAGAAAAGATTTCGAGCAGTGGGTCTTGAACATCGCCGAAGTAAAATTAAACAGCGGTTGCTGACCATCACCTAGAGAAAATATGCCATAAATTTTAATATTAGTTTATTAGTTTCTAGTACATACAGTATGATAACGTAAGATAAAGTAGAATGTTAAAAATGAGTAGCGGATTGAGGAATCAACACAAGTAAACAACATTACACACAGCACGAAGACTATTATAGGACGTGTCTATTACCAGCGAATTCTTTCAGATGGTACGAAGACGCCAATGGGCATAACTCACGGCCCGACAAGAAAACATTTGCTTTAACAAGAATACTGGAAAATTACCTCGCAATTAAACGTGCAAGGGAAAACGACTACGCTAGCTCATTTAACAAGAAAAATTGTTCGAAAATAAATCATATCCCTACAAACGACTAGTTGAGCGAACAAACTACCCAAAATTCATCATTGAACCATAACTTTTCCATTTCTTTCTCTTTGTTCAACTAAGTTTCACGTAGGTCAATCAACAAAATACTCTCGTAAAATGAAGAAGAAAAAATCAGCGTGACTAATAAGAACATACGTTCAATCATAAATACACACCTAATTTTATTGAGAAGTAGTTCACTGGAAGCTAGTAATTGTTGTACGCATACCACGCGAGGGCATGGTGCTCCAAGCTATATTCCAGTATTCGTAATTCATCTTCACCTCAAGAGCTTTTATAGAGACTTTTTAACTCCTTACCAAATTAGTTCAATATAAGTTGTGTTTTTTCCAAGTTATCTTCTAGCTACTGGCCGAAATGCAAGAAATAATATTTCAGCAATAATGCATGAAGTGCATCAGTAAGTAAAATACATCACTGTTTTTTTCCAATTAAATTATCTTTTTGATTCATTTTATAGATCAATTTTCCAAGAGGAAACATTCAAAGGCCAGCAATATCATACGAAAACTTGAATAAATACGTTAACTATAAGATTTTTTAGAACTCTCTGATAACACTGTAACTTTCATGAGCAAAATAAAATCCATAGAACAAAAAGATGCAAATGACCTTCAACTACATGAATTAATATACAGAGAATGTCTACACAGCAAAACGCAGTTTCGTTCTGAAAATTCAGACTGCCCACTTGAAGCAGTGTTAACTTATAGCGCAGTCGGTTTCAATTACTGAGAACATACAAACATCAATAAAAAAATCATACTAGCGCCGTCGGTTCAGCTCACCTAACATGAATTCATACAAATAAAAACAAACCATCACCCATATTAGCTAGCAACTTGTACGGTTGTACCTCGCACTGAATCCTCTCGGGAGTGTCATCGGGAACGTCTACCAAGGCCACACGAGATGCCGTCAATCGCTAGAGCTCAATTCTCACTAATATCAATACGCGCAGGTCCCATACCGTCACCCAAAATTCTATCAGGGCATTTCAAACTAGCTACGTAAATAATAAGCGGAGAATAAACTCCCTGATTCTTAAGAACGAGAGTTCGGATGAAATTACAACACAGTGAATCAAACAAGATACTTGTGGAGAGATCTTCACGATCAGCACAAAGTTGCACAGAAAAGTAGGTTTAAAACTCTTAATACACATGTTAATAAAGAAATTTTGCTCAGGACGTTGGTACACATCCTGCAAAAATGATGACAATGTAAGTGCTACTATTGTGAGCTCATTAGCAGTAAAATGAAATTAATCGTAATTCAGGGCAGTTGGACATCATTCAACATATCAACAAACGTGAATGATTTAAATCTTTACATTCTCTCGTGAAGTCGGTTTAGTGAAAATGTTCGTACTTTAACTTCTTCGGCAACGGTAGGCATATCAATTCTACATATAATTATAAAAGTGTATGTATATGAGGCCCCTATAATCATACGGTACCAAACACCATGTATAGCGAAAACGCGTTATGTATACCAATGTTATCCCCAAACCTTCCTCTGTCCTGAGAGTGAGTCGCAGGCAACACCTCCTGTAGTTGCTGAGAGACACGGGTTCCGAAGTCGCAAACCTTTAAAGCGGTTTTCTGACGATGTGAAAAAGCGGTACTTGGTACTGTGTGATGCTAAGGGCCTCATATGTTTCAACATTAGTCTTGACGAGTAGCTAGGAAATCCAAGTGTATGGATTACGAAAAAAGTCATTAATAAATGTGATGCAGGTGACAATAGATATAAATAAAATGGCCGTTTGTTTTCCAGTTTTAAATGAAAAAATTATTTCGCATTTTCTCAACAACTACGAGTTGAACTTAGAATCCCATGCTGCAATGTTGAACTCTGGGTTATTGAATTCATTGGAGTGAAATCTTTTTCACTAATGAGCTATTTAACTGTCTATTATCCAGCATACATAAGTTTTCAAAGAACTTAAGCATGCGATAAAAGTTCCTTTTGACGATGTGAATTCCGTTTTTTTAAAATCGCCTTTCTTCATTTTGAAGTCCACTACATTGAGAGTCCATTAATTTATGTCAGCGACTTTCAATTATTTTGTAAAGCAAGCGCAAGACAATCCGCTCCCAGTGGAAAACGTGATCTCAACGTTCGTTCAGATGATTATGATCCCAGGCACATCGTGTAATGATTTATCATAAACACTTTGCTTCACAATCCAACAAATGTAAATGTACATCGTCTAACACACAGAGCCAGACGTCAGTCCGTTCTAGGCAAATAGGCAAACTGCCGTTGGGAGCTGAATCAAAACTGAACTACCCACAAGGACCTTATAATGAATTAATAAAACACTCACATTTCCTCACGAGCAAAACTTGGCAGTGAAAAGTCGAGCCCGTCATCAAATTTATGCGAAGTCGATTCTTTGCATAGAAATGGATACACACTTCTTTTTGATGCATATGGTAAATGTTTACCAATCCGTAAATAATTACTTGAGCTCCTCGGAAACAAGCTAGAAGTTATAATGAATATTTAATTCAAGAGGCAAGACAAGTATACACGGTATAAAGGTATGCCAACGTGCAACTAATACATAACGTGAGAATGTGAATTGCTAAACGTTAAAAAAAATTTTATCGCAGATAAAAACAGACAAGAGTTTAACTAGCATACCTTCGCGCATGAGAAGTAAACGAACAAAGCAACAACGCTAGGACAAACCTGCTCGCTTCTAAGTCCCGCAGTGGGACTTTTATCGTCAGGACTTGACTCTGGTATGGGGCCCACGTTGTCCTCCTTGTGCAGCCCTGGCCAGCCCACCCAGAGGCCGCCGGTCTCCACCACCACGGGCGCCACAGCCGTCACCAGTCCTCCCGCACTGTAAACAACAATTTAATTAACAATAAAAATTTCACACACAGTGATTAAAATATAAGTACTTAACACAAACGACTTAAAATAATACAGAAGCTATTTGTATGTATGCCATGGAGAGATGATTACAAAACGGAATATAAGCATGGAGAGGAATTGATAAAGATTACAAATTTTTTCTTTACACTAAAAGAAAAAAAATTAGAGAAAAAAGTTACTATAATACCCACACGGTTGATTCATTGAAAATATTGATACTACAGACTTTGAATTTTTATAAGCCGCCCTATTTAATTTCATATATAAAAAACGTTGACTTACGAGGGCGACAAAGATCTCGAGCAATTATCGGCACAAACGAGGAATCATATTCATGTAACCCGAAATAAAAGTAAATTCCTGCTTCCTTAATATTCAAAAGCACGATCTCAACACCACTTGAACTTCATTGGAAAAGAAACTTGAAATTCAATCCCTGCTGACATCAGTGAAAGATGTTCATCCAAAGCAAATCTTGAATCTAAGTTCATCAAAATATTTATGAGACTTGGTGTCAAAGTAAAATGTTGTCTAAATACGATTCAAATTGATAGGGTACTTTATCACAGGATGAAATTGAATTCAATCCTGCTTTACAATGCACAGTTCTTATTTGGCTCATTTAAATTTACGTTGTCAATTTAAACCTTGAGTTTTGTGCAAACCCACAAATACATCAGTCTAATGAGTGATTAAGTTAAGTATACTGAGTTAAACAAAATTGTACGCCTTATAATAGCATTGGCAGCAAGCCCTAATATTCGCTGAACTTATTCGGGAATACAAGTGCATAATCTTAGTATATGACCCCGGCAATATCCTTAAGAAACAATCTTCCTGAAGTATCATTTGAGCTCAACCGATTATTTAAAATTTATTTCAATCGAATCGCGCTAGCTTAACCAGACATCTCCACGCATTAAGAGAGTTCATTACTCCACAGAAACAGCCGACACAGGGGGCGGCACTTCGAGCTATTTTGGTGCTCTAGCCCTTCAACTGATAGCTAGTCAAGTTAACTTTACTCAGGTCAAAGTGCCGAGATACAGCCTTTACGCCAATTTTTACCTTAAGCTATACTACTATACTAACACCTCTTCAATTTCTTCACAGCATTTTTCTTATTACTTGGCACAGAGTCAAAAGGAAGTCAAGCAACACAGCTTTAGGGCAACAGCGCAGACGCTCGTAGCTTGGCCCACGTCCACTAGAAGAAGCAAAGCGGTTATAGCCACACAGTGCAGGGGCCCGACGGTTTGGGAACCGTATTAAATCTTTTCGCGTTCAGCTGCACATTTTTGTTCTATATTTCATCGATCTCAGGAACACGTAATTTAAAATTATGATCAAGATTCATTATACCGGTAGCTAGAGCTGCCCTTAAACCTATGGTTTTAAATTGTTTACCATCCCATGGCCAGGTTATTTAGAGTATTTCATACTCACTGAGCAAAACTTAATAAAGAATTCAACAGTTTTTAAGCACATTAGCACAGTCATAAATCATGTTCTAGGAAGACACGCTTCAAGCATAGAAGAACAGAAATATTCACACAAAAATCAATCTGACAAAGCAATAGCTTCTTAATTCCACCACATCGATGATAAATTGGAAAGGATCGCCGATATCCGCAATTGACTTCCTCAAAATATCAAACCCGGAAACACTTCTAAAACGTTAAATATAAGCTATGTAACACAATCCGATCGATGAAAAAAAAATCATTTCGTGAACGAATCTATAATACTATTTTAGCCCATTATTTATGGAATTTCCTCAAACTTTACGAATTTTAATTATGAAAACGTTCCAAAGTAATAAAACAGAAGTTTTCAAATGAAAGTTTCACGGATTGTGATACCAAATCGCCAGCTGATAACAGGAATATTCATTTAATCAATTTTTACTTTCATTTCTTCACTGATGACAAATACATTTTGTAGCTTTTATGATAAGATATAGGTGGAAGTTATAACATTATCAATCAGGTCATTATTTCAAACACCGATAACTTCAGCTGCGCATGCGCAGCTGCTGAGCTTCGCCAATCGATCGAGCGGCGCTGCGCTTTCATGACATTCACGAAAGAACCAAAGCGTTCGTCGCTGTGAATGAAGTAATAACCCAAATATGTTTGGGGTTAGGAACTTCTTAAAGAGTGAAAGCAAATCGATCACACTAACCAGTGAGGGAACAAATTTTAAACCAAAAATCTAGATGCAGCATACTTGCAGTCGCCAGGAGTAAAATAGATAATGCCGGTGCACCTGTTGCGCGCACTGAGGCCACTCGCTGTTCACGTGCCCCGAGAGCAGCTTGAATACGTACGGGTGTGCACGTCGCGCTATTCTTGGACTCGGGGCACTTGCTTCCTGGTACTCGAGCTGAGATAGGAAATAGATTTTTTAGGCTGCTCTTAAAGGTCAGTGAGGAACTGCCATTTCTTTTCCAAAGGACTAGTTAAATGTTAATTGAAGAAAGCTTCGGACTCAGATTTGGTAACCCATTTTTAAGTCCTCATAGCATTTTCAGGTTCGTAAGAAAGCATCAAAAACATAAATTCAACCACATTTGGCGAGTCTTTCGTATTAAAGAAAAATGTTTTCACCGGATGAAAATCCATTTTGATGAAGCACTCATTTGCGTCTCCATCCCGTACATCGCCGCACCGAGAACCGTTACTTGTTTCCTGTGCAATTAAGTGCCTTCCACATCCGAAATTACTTACGTTGGATGGGATTAAATTTTCAACACATTCAGTACGATCCGAAAAAAGTTGAAACCGATGCAGTCCAATTCATAATTAAATTCGATGGCACCAAACGGATTCTTCGTCGATAAGTATTGACAGGATGTTCTGCATTAGCCACGAGTGTGGTCTCAAAAATGAAAGATAATGAAGTAAATTGTACAAGATATTTTCTAGAATACTTACCATAGATAGCGAGCACGTTTGAGCTCTAAGGCGCATTTATGTGAAAACTGCTTTTAGCTGAGAAGTTGATAGAATAGCAGAACAGGCTTGTATGTAAGATATTTTTGATTACATGTTTTAGCCTACACACTTACAAGAAAACCCTAGACAAACTGTAGATGAAGGATAGTGCTGGCAATTTCACAAAACATGTAGACGGTTTCGGTTGTCCTATCACATGGGTATCTATCTTATAAGCGAGATCAACGAAGTAAAAAAAACGACGCATTGTTCTGTTATCTTCCGAAACGATCATGGGGCTGAATATTGCCCGCAGCTTATAAGAAGCGTAAGTGAGGTGGAGCTACGCATCATAAATCTAAGTTATTAATTAGGAACAACAGCCCAAATGCGTTTTGTACTAAGATTGTACTATTTTCTGATATTTCTCATTAATTAATTTTCATACAAATGTAACACTCTATATTCTACAGAGACCAACTGAGGATGAGATAAAGAACAAGGTCATGGTTAGTTAGTGGAAGGTTCAAGTTAAGAGTCAAATCATTGGGTGAAACAAAAGGTTGGACATAAGATTAAACCAAAAAGATTATACAACGCATGAGGTTGGGGTTGGACCCAGGATTAAGCCTAAATTACGGATTAGGGTCGAGACTAGGACTTAATGGATGAGGAAATGAAAGAATTTTCAAAGAAAAGATGCAGTACTTCAAGTGAGTGATGAAGTGACGATTGATCAAAGCGCTGGGAAATGGTTCTTGGGAAGGTACGCATGTGGGTTGGAGAGAGAGACATTAAATAATGAATGAACCAAGGAGCGAGATGAATAGGCTACCGAATGAGAGAAGGAATGGGAAAAATAGATGAAAATAACACAGCGGATTAAAATAATTGATCTGATGGAGATAAAAGGTTAGAGAAGAGCTAAGGTACAAGAAAAAATATAATAAAGGACGATAAGGAATGCAGTAAGAAGATAAAGAAAAAATGTAAGAAAAATGCTATGGACAAAGATTGTAGTCAAAAATATTAGCAATGAGGTAATTATGAAGAAGATGAGGCAAGGGCGGAAGTTTAGAATAAGTTGATAAATAGTGACTGAGGATCAGCAGGTTGGAGATCACGCGGCACAAAGTTTGATCAAACAAAAACTGCTGGCGACGTTCAAGAAATGACACGTTCTCATTAATTTACACGTCCACTTCATCTTTAAACAGCAATTACTCATAAAGCAACAATTTTGTGATCGCTCCCTACAAAACTATTGAAAAAGAATTTCTACTACCTTGAAGAAACTTACATTTAGCTTTAAAAAATTAGTTTACAATTACCAAAAAAAGAGTTTTTAACAGCAAGGGTCAAATAGCGTGTAGAGCGACCTTCCATGAAACTGGTTACGCCATTAAAAATTGTTACTATCACTTAAAATGCTATTTATAATCTTCATTGAAACGTCCACGAATTGCTTAGCATTATCCCTATCATTTTTACTTCACATCATTACCAAATATTGTCAATAGCCACTGCCTGCACCTCTAGCTGCTAATGCTAATAGACGCACACTTTTCGTTCGTTAGGCCAGAGGAGCTTTCAGGCTTTTTACAACCAAATGGAAGAAATTCACCAATTTTTAAATAATTCATGACAAATTCAAAAACCGTTAGCGCGAAAACTAATTCAAATGTCATAGCATAAGTGATAGGGATGACAATCCCATTAGACTTTTTCTACCAAATTATCCCCAGAATATTGGGCAGACAAGGTGGGATTTACATTGAAATAATCATCTGACTAAATGAGCAACAACTGTAAATTACGGAGACGTCTGGACCTGAGGAGTTAGTCGAGCAGCGCGCTGGTGAAGTATGATCATTATTAAACAACACAACATCTAGGAATTTCTCAACCTCGGACTAACCATTGTTTTCGTACAGGTACACCATCTGCATCTTTGGACACGATGAAAGGCAGTCTGTTGGCGACAACAACCATCGGAGATGTTGACTGAATCACCATGATGGCGGTGTATTGTCGACCACTTTTTCTCCCCTAAGAATGTTCATTAACACTGTGACAGAACACCTACAATGCTCTCGGGCACCACACGCTGGTTGATAAACCTACTTTCGTCGGAACAAACAAGCACATTGACCGATGCGCAAGCAAGTCTTGCCAACTTGCTGTTACCCTCTTCCGAACTCAGCCCAGGCACAACTGCCGGGCGGGGAGGATGGAGATGCCTTTTATACCTGCCTTCATGGCGACATTTTGTGCCAAAAATTGCGAGCTGATCTCATGAAAAGAAAACATTCTACAGAATTATTGAATGATGTTATCAAGAATGTATGTTATAAAAATTAACGAATAATACGCCATCAGTGCTGCAAGCGTTATATTCTGAGGAATTTTAAAGTTGACATGTCGGAAATACAGAGATTTTTCCAGACGCTTTAGCCATGCTGCAGCCTGCATGTTAGCGAGTGAAAGAAGCTACTGGGGCATGAGAAACCGCTTGCCTCAGGTGATCTCGCGTTAATCAAACATGTTGGTCTTTTTGAACAAATTCTATGAAGAATATTTTAAGTACAGTAGGTTGACGAATTCTTTGAACACAATAGTCGTTGCTCTCGTGCCTGCTTCATAATGATCAGGGGAATTCTAAGACATTCACGCATATGCTTGCTTTGGTGAAATAAAATTTTCTAACTTTGTTGTGAGAAGTGAATACCAGTAAAATTTTGGAAATAAGATATATTTTGAAAATAATTCGAAAAGTATAATTGATACCTGAATTTTGCTGAAAAGGGAAAAGATTCAATTTAGAAAATATGTATTTGCATGAAGTAATTAAAAAACTTACCTACCAGGAAAGAGAAATGAATTACGGTCAACACTTTCATTTTTTGCTTTACATGAATAACGTTCCTAACGTTTGTCACGACAGTAGGAAATTCAGGTTACGATATCAGGAAATTCATCACCACATTAAGAAATTCAGAATATAATATTAAGAAATTAACATTGAGTAAATCATAGTAGACACAAGGCTCAGAGTTTAAAGTTAGAGCGTACGAAGCAGATGACGTCCTTTCGTCATTCTTGCTACTCATTTAGTATTTTCATCGATAAAGTTATGAACCCAAGCACCAAAAAATCAATTACCGCAGCATTCGGATGCCGTTGCTAAGGTAGCAAACCATCAGGACTTCTTTAGGGGTTTCACAGCAACCATCGAAGAAACTAATGGCTCGTCAGGCCAGCTTAGCTCCACGAGGACAGTTCGACATTATGTAGGAATCGCGGGGGGGACTTAGCAGTAACAAGGATTTTTCGACTGCATGATTAAACAAAAAAAACATGGTCATATGTTATTAAAACAACCAGCTAGCTATGGCATAGAGCGTAATATAAGTAGCTTTTTGAACCTAGGCATGCGATTCGTGGGGCCTGGAGGTGGGGAAGGTAGAAACAACAACATGCGCATCGGAGCCACAATCAGCCATTCGATCACAGTGTGACTTGACGAGGCATTGGCACTGCAGCTGCATGAAAGCTGCAGGCCGCGGACGGTTCGAGAGCACTTCACACTCCTCACCTCGACTGTTCATACCTTCATGTTTCTACGGGCGGTATGTGCACGACAAATTAGCATCTAAAGAAGTAGAGAAACTGAAACATATGAGAGCCTGCAGTTATATTGGAAAGTCCAAAACGAAAGGTTGTTGAAGTAAGTTGTGTTCCGCCAGAAAACCATTCACAAAATGCAAATTACAGGAACTCACCGTGGATAGAGAATCTGCACTGACACTTTGGATATTGATATAGCTTGCTGTTTGCTTAAAAAATCTCTATGTACTGCGTATATTTCCGTAAGCTTAAAATCCATTCTGCAGAGTTGATATGTTTGAACATTTTTTCGTAAAAATGAATTGAAATTTCAAAATGTCTGCAATGCACAAGTAATACTGTTTAATTTTTATTGTGACATTCATGGACAGCGTTTTTTACGATTTGCTAGATTATAACCCTTCCCTTATTCCGCAAGATGCATGTATGGCGTCAGAGCCTGACGGTTTAATAATGTGCACATGTATTTCAATTAGCGTTAACGATGCATATGCACTTCGTTGTTTTTTATGTGTTGTTCTTAATAAGAAATTTCAATCGTTGATGCGTCGTTGTTATTGGCCCACGTCAACCAGACACATTACTGTGTTTCTTAGCCTTCTCTTGTGTACCCTTTCCATTCCTCATTCGCTGTTCCTCTAACGTTTTCGGGATATTTAAATTCCTCCTTCGTGACCAGTCTCACTTTATTTTTTCAACACTTTTTTCTCTCTCTCGAGAGACCGTAGCTAGGAATATCATGGTAAAAACAAACGTTTCAGATTATAAAAAAATCACCTTCAGCGCTCTTTCAAACGACGAATCAAAGTGTTAATTTTTTCAAACTTTAATTATTCCGAATTACCTCAAAAAAATCCTCGGTTTAAATAAATAACTATAAAGTAAAGAAGTATAGAAAATTTCAACAAACAGTGGAAAGTTTCACCGCCGTGTCATATTAATTTATTGACAGACAGTTTTTAAATTTGTAAATCGACTCAAAAATGCAGAGATTAGGCAAATATGGGGCTGAATTCAAAACGTTGAAATTAATGCTTTTAAAACATGGCCTTTATTTATATAAAGTTCTCCTACAGACAAGTTGGATGGCTTAGTGAAATTATTGTGTGCGCGAAAGGAGACTCCCCCTACATTGCGGATGTCTGTTGAGAAACATTTTTATTTTGGGTGTTTTAAACTGATTTGTATTTTGCATATTTTTGTAAGATATTGTAGTACTTTAGAAAGCTTCGTTGGTATCTTAGCGCAAATAAAAAATTGCATATTCCAACAGTACAGACGGGTCGCTTCAACATGTGGTATGCCTGAATGTTTGGGTTCAACATGTTTATATGTATGGTGCGAGCGAATTGGGTGTTTCAAGTGTGAGCTGTTGGCCAGCAAGAATTTCTGGTCGAGGAACTTGAGAAGCCTCGGTCGAACAACATACGGCGAAAATTAATTACTAACCCAACGGCCCTGTGTTGGAGGCGTGAGAAACATGTTTTGATTTTGGAAGAGGCTTGGATAAGAGGCCTACGCTGCGGGCAGAGTAGGCAAACACCAACCGCGAGAGTCGACAGTCATAAATCGCCTATACTTGAGACGCTCGAAAGGCTAGCGTAACCATAGCAACAATTTTCTGGGCAACGATGACTCTCGAAAGAAGTTTAACAGCAAATAGGGAAGGACCAGCTCCAGGACCGCCAATCAGAAAGGTTGTAGGCTTGCACTTATGTAGAGGGCAGCCCTTAAGATCGAGACAGGCAGCACAAGGGACCAAAGAGTTAGTGAGTTTTTGGCGAGCCGTCCGACTAGGTGCGTCAAAACCAAGTGTTAACTGAAAAATACTACTTTGATAAATATGTGGACATAGCGTGCGTCGAAATATTCATTTGCAAAAATTAAACGAGTTAACATTTCTATTGTTGGGAATCAATGTTTCTATATCTATGTGCAGAAAATAAAGAAGGAATTAAATAAGACCGCAGTGGTCGAAGAGAAAAGATACCACACTTCGTTGGGCGGGTGAGAGTTAGTTTTTTTTTTCTACAAGCGATGCGTTTGAAATAGGTGAAATAGAAATTTAATGACATTCATTGAAGTAAAGATTAAAATATTGGGAGTGAGCATTACTTGGGCGATAAGAAGTAATGGGTTAATTTTGTAATCTTTACAGGAGGGCGGTTTTCTGCGCAGTTCCCCATAGAAAATCATCGCCTCTGGTTCCACTCCTACATAAGGGGAACCTACATGAAGTAGTGAATACGGTTCGAAAAACATTTGCTGATCTGTGAATAGCTCAGAGGAATTGAACTGAAGCTGCACTTGAGAATGCACGTGTGATTTGAAGCTATGACCGTGTCCTGAGCTGTTGGAAACGTAATAATAAAAATAGTTTATTTTATTTCTATCACGTCTAGAAGCGTACCTAACGTGAAGAGGGCTGGCCGGCCATCCAATTCTGTAAGTGGGGATTGGTGCGTTGCAAAGGGTAATAAGCTTGAGGAATTGATACTGCCAAATGTATCCTTACATGTCCATTGTATGTTAGCTTCCTAAACGTGTTGGATAACTCACTGCCGTAATCATGAAATTATGCGAAATCCCCGTGGTGTATATTATACCCAATGTCGAAAGCAACATCTCTCACCGTCACAGGTGCGCATAGAACAGCGCTTGTGTAAGTGGGTTCCTTCACATCGGTGAGTACCGTCCTTGTTTTAGTATATGTAACGTACCTTTTCTTTTAATTCAATTATTCGTGTATTTTTGGGTTGCCTGTATTTTGTGTATTTTATGATTTCATGGAGGTATGCCAATTCCTCATCTCCGAGAACCCTTCTGGGTTTATTCAACATAGAAACTTAATACCAATCAATGTTTCGTTAACGACTACGTCAATGTACTGCTGTTTCAAATCATTAAAATTGTACATGACAAACGCTATTTCAATGTTTTTGTGACTCAGGAATCTCTGCAACGCAAAATCGCAGAGCTTGAATGCAGCACAACTTACAGTTACGAGCCTCGATGAAGCATAATGCTGAACCGTCCTCTTTTCATCTTTATTGTCATGTAAGGTATCATTCGTTCTAACTCGAACCTTAATAGTTCCATTCGAAGATATTTTAATAATACATATGTAGAATACATTCTCCTATTAACATCACAGCCGGCGGTTCGGAACGAACTGAGGACAAGCTCACCAGAAGAGAGACTAGAATACGTCTGAGTTAATGTTTGACTTGGTAATAATATCAAAGCAACCAACCGCTTTGATAACCTCATTCTATACAACCCAGATGCAGTATTCTTACCCAACAAAAAGTTAAAACATAACTATTTTTTAGTGCTTTGAACTCAGATTATAGACTGCCTTTATGAAGTGTTATCACAAACAAAAGGGGTTAAATTTAAACTTTGAACATAGTCAAAAGTTCACTGAAATCTACTCAACTGATTTTCAAGTTTATATTAAAAAACGTAGAGGAAGATATTCTCTGATTTTTTAAAATTGTTTTTCGTTCCATTCATCCATGCCGTTTCAGTAAAACTGAACAAAATATTACGCTATTTTTATAACGCATACAAAGAAAACTTAGCTGGAGTACAGTACAAACTTACCGATTGTCAAAATACTATAGCTCTTGAAAAGTGAAGATGCCTCGGATGGAGTACTTGTTGATGGACAGTTTTCTTTTGCTTCTGTTGATACTAGAAACTGAACCTGAAATGATATAGGTATATAAATGTCGTAAATTTCGTTTAGGTCAGTAAAATTGACCTAAACTTTCGGTTGTTTTCTGTTAAGAAAAACTCGCTCCTCTTTTTAAAGCAATTCAGTGAGGTCACAGATATAGGTGTTTAACCATAAATAAATAGCCTAGTAAGCAACCATTTCTTATGAGTATGAATTTATGTATTTTGCTATCTCTCATGTGCCTGTGAACTATAGGCAGCTACTGGCAGCTTACTAGGCAGGAGGCAGGTTAAAATTGATAACCAGCTACATGAAGGACCAAGCAGACCAAGCATGTCTCACATGCACTCATCAACTAACAGAATATGACTAGGACCACGTGTACTTAGACCCTTGGTGCTCTCCAAGTTGCGTCACAGAGGTGCTGGCTGTTCACTTGTGCAATGTAAATAAATAAACTACTGAGAGACTGAAATAAACAGCGACATTTTATACGACTCAATCTTCAGTAGATCTTATCGGTACGATCTGCCCTACCGTGAAAACTACTTTAGATACAACAAGCTATTACTATGATTTCTAATTGTGAAACAGAGCCTATAAGCAAGTATAAATTATTCGGTAGTCTTAGGCTGTAGTATTTTTTCGCCTTGCAGTTTCTGTAAAAAGCAGGGAATATTAAAAATGGAAGCAGGCTTCCAACTATGTGTTTAAAATTCATTTCCAAACGTGAAAGTCCTGTGGGGGAAACGAACGAAAATATATTCGAGTCTAAGGCCATGTAGTTCCCCATTTGCTCAGTAGCATTCGCTCACCTCATGCTCAGCGCCCGCCTGTTCTCACGCTCATCGAACGTGGCAGCGCTGAAAAAAAGTACAGAGAGGTAAACGTACTTTTTTCTAATCGCTGAAGGCCCTGAGAGAGAAGGAAAATAAAAATATCCACTTAGAAGCTATCGTCTGTTCTACCTTGGATCTCCGTATTTATACGACTCATTTTATGGAATGAAAGCGTCTGTAGCGCAAACGACTGAAAGTGTGTCGACTATTGTTAATTCACATCAGTTTAATGTTGTTCTAGAAAATCAGTGTGAGCTCCTGCTTTCGATCTGCAGGCCTTCCTTCTTTCGCTATGTTGTTTTTTTAAACTTGAATTTTCTGGATTTGTTCGAGATAACTCATAGATGTTTATTGTCCAATAAAAAATTAACAGAATAATTATGACTCATACGATGAAGTAAAATTAATTTAATTTCCCCTGGAAAAACACGCGGTTGATTTTCCGTTCTCAAAAGTATTTCTCTTAAGCCAACTCAACCATGGGAAGATTGTAGTGATAAGCAAGTGTGCAGAGCGCCTGCACTAGCGCTGGGGCTCGTCTCGGTTGCATGTCGCTGCACGTGTCAGGCGCGTGATCTGCCTGTTCGCAACAAAGGAAGGAACGTGCTCGTGTTGAAGGAAGCTGCCCAACACGCGATGTAGAAAGTTGTACAGTATTTCATCGCTGACTATAATGAGTGAATCCTAATTAGTCACTTGATGTGAATCAAAATTTTGAATATTTTATTTGGAGCCTAATGCCACACGTTGTCTAGAGTTGCGATTGGTCATAATTTGCCGATTTAAATTTAATTTTTTTTCGCCAACTATGAAAAATTAGAACCATCAGATACGCATTTAAGCAAAAAACAAGTGAACGCTACTGCATGGTGTCATAAACTGGTGACGCGAACTGTTGGCAGAATTGAGTCGACGTTTGTCCCTTGTTACACATTCAGCTCAGCACCTGTTCTCGCTCTTCAGTCCATCCTCTCGCTATGGTGCTATGGTGCTGTGTTGCAATTCTAAACCTGAACTTTCAGGATTTTTCCGAGATATCATGGATATTTACTGCCCAATGAATATATTTTGATCAACGCTGGTTTCCTATACTCTCTGAAATTGACACATTTTCATTCTAAAAATTAATTTCAAATCTTGAAAATTAAACGGTCCTTATCATTAGGTTTGACTACTGGCAGTCATAACAGTCGCTTCACAAAAATGTTTTGCATGAATTTGGCTAACTTCTTTCAGAGTTAATAAAACTTTTGACTTCAATGTAGTACGTTTGAATTGCACAATTCATGCCTTCAAAATTTGGAATAGTAGTTTATTCAGGAGACGATGATATTTGCGATAGGATCCCTTACGTCTGTCTTGTTATCTCCTCATAATGAAATTGAATAAATAATTAATTTCTACTACAAGGCTTAGTAGTTATTGTGTGGGCATCATCAAAATAAAAATTATAAGAATTTCTGTCATCATAATTCCACAAAATTTTTTGGGTTGTCCTCCCTAAATTAAAAAAAACGTTACTTTTAGAGTGTAGTTCCATTTGCTTGAAGACTCAAACTGTTCTGTGTCATTTCATGAATGAGCGAGTGCTCTCTTGAAGTGTTCGACTGTAGTGGTTACCAATACCAGCGTACCGCAATGCGAAGAATTGATTAGGAAGAAACGCCCTGATGGAAAGCACGCGATGCAGCCGTGCTGTGTTGACTCAACCCCACCCTTAGTGAGCGGGAGGGTCAAGTTCAATGTCGGTATGGAGGTACATTCTGTCTGTCGAGCTCTATAGGAGACTATACAGTTGCTAAGTTCAATATTTTCAGTTCCTCAACTTGTTCATACGTCAACTTTGAATACCTATAATTTTGCTCATTAACGAATGATTAAGAGGACGCTAGACATCCATGTGTCTCAGTTTACTCACCTCTTTCATAACTAATATCTTTCAATATAAAACTTGTTTTTACCCTTGACGCCCAATAGCAATATTTTTGAAACGGAATCAAATTAATTCCAAAATTTTGTCACATTGATTTTAAAGTTCTAACTTAATCAAATTTAATTTTTTTGTACTCTCATGAGGTGTCGTAATAAAGAATATTCATTTAAGAACAAATTGGAACATCATTTGCACTAACGCTCGCATCGTCAATTTCATTCGTCAAATAGTTGAAGACAAGCGTGGCAGGCCAAACGTTTGGAGGTCAGGATGACTCGATCACGGCACGGGCGCGTGGTCCCATCGCGGCTCCGAGAAAAGCAGTCTCATCTCGTGTTTTTTACGAAGTGCAATTACTGAGTAGGCTCCCAGAAGAAGAATATTACAAAATGGAACAGCAGACATTTTACCGGTCTGCACTAAATTTGACTAAAACAAAGATGGAAGAATACATATGAACTGGTTGCTTGCTTTAATCGCAACTTGAATTTAAAAACGAGAAAAATTACATGAAACTTAATCATGTTTGATTGAAAAACGTTCCAGAGTCCAGCTCCATCATCAGTTAAAAAATAAAAGTCATTATGTCTGCAATGAAAGAAGAAACTAAATGTTGGAGACAGTCATTAAAAGAGATCACGAAAACATAAATAAAAACATGTCATAAGAAATAAAATCGACTAAGTTGCTATGTAGTTACTATTTGCAATGGATATGAACTATCGGTATTGTTGAGGGCCGGTTTTCGTTTAAAAATATATAACGACTCTAAAAACCTATGGTCATACGAAGTGGAAGCAGAATCTAAGATTTTGCAGTCTTTGGAGGATTTCGGTACGTTGCATTTTTCCCCTTGATTGCGTATTGCGGAGTGCGAGGGATGAGCTAATTGGTTCCCAGTGCGGGAGCTTCTACCACAATGTTCGGCCACTCTGATATAAAAATAGCGTGACGTCATGCCGACGCACGATGATTTGCACTGCACACAACTGTAAGAATAAATCAGAGAGGCCCGCATCTCCATCGGAAGCGTGTCCTTGCACCGGAATTAAATTTCTAAAGATGAAAGAGCTACAATAGAAATAATCACTGATTATGCTAATCTGCTTTGTGTTGCAAATCACATTCTGCATTGCGCAGCTCATAGCGAAAACCTTGAATTATTTCAGTTTCAAGTAAAATAGCTGGCATTAAAGTAAGATTGTACCGTTGACAGCCAGCTTATAATGCCTGACTATAATCACTGATAATGTTACAGAAACTGACGTCATCTTTCACTTTTTTTATTCTCGTGCAGATTCTTGTTAGTAAACTTAGCATAATTCCTTTCATACCTGAAGAGATACCAAAAGAAAGAACAACAGCAGCAGTTAATTTTTTAAATATTCTCATATAAAATGAATAATAATGAGTTTCAAAACATCGTAATGTGAAAATCAGTAGTTGGTAAACACACATAGGTATTATAACGGACTTGCCGATAATTGAACAAAAGATTGAGAGAACATGAAAATGTATTCCCTTGAATGTGCTTTTCAAAGATTGAAGCGCTCATAAATACTGTGCATGGTCTTGAAAAAAACGTCTCGGAAGCCATATCTCCCTTCCACTCATACATGAGCTTATAGGCTTAGGCTTCTGCCACAGCTGTTGATATTATTGAAAACCTAATGAGTAGGAATAAATAATTCTTCATCTAAAACTAAAAATTCAACTTGTCAAAAATTTTGAACTAGTTTCCGTGCTTATATATCAACAAGTGGGTACCTAGTAACTAGATAGGAGAAGTTGCAGAGGATTTGGCAGCAGCGTTTAGTTTTTTATGAACATAATTGCGCAATCTTTCTTACCTCAATAGAGTTTTGAAAATTGTTAGTACTTGCTATCTAAGATTCCAAAGCACGGGTTCAGAGTAAATTTTGAATTATCATAAATAGGGAGGCACAACAGAAGACGATTTCCATTTATTTCAATTAAAATGGGAAGCTGTTAATTACTTAATATTATTTCCGCGGTGTAAAAGAATAAACTCCAGAATTACAGCATAGTTTTGAGCTAACTGGAACTGCTCTGATATTTTTTCCACTCCAATTCACTTGAATCATTTTGGGTTCAAAGAATTGAAAATATTCAAGCACTGATCTAATGACACGAAAAATTCAGCCCTATCCTTTGATGTAGGCACATTTGGGGGTTACTTTTCAGACGCCTAGCTATTCAGAACTGTTTGTCGAGCTGCTTAAAAATTGCCAATTGAAGAGCTGGAATAGTTGAATCCGTATGTACAAATAGAAATCTGATTGTACGCTTACTGTACAATTCAATCCATGATGAAAACGATCGAGAACTTCAATTCACAATTTGCACTTTGCAAAAAGATTTACATTTTTTAGCTACTTAATTTGAAATGTATATCTCATGATGAAAAATATTTAAGTTTACCACACATCTGCACGCAAGTCATCACTTTTTTCACAACTCACCGGAGAGCTCTGTGAAGCTTCAGTAGTTCAAAGACGGTGTGCCATTTGTGTAGAGCAGGTTCAGGGCAAGCTTCAACGCCCAGGGATCACTGACGGAATTCGTTTTTAGGCAACTGAGTAAGAACAATAGCAAACCATGATTAAAAAATAATTGGCTCTCGACTGTATGCAATGTTAATGCTCGGAGGTGAGCAGTTACTTTCAGTTGCGAGGCGAACTGTACAGTATTGAGATTCAGTGCCGTCGGTGACTGGCAGTAAGGATTTTGATAGCTGGAGCAAGAGGAGAGGAAGCATCCATCCTCCACATTGAAACCAGTTTTCAGGTGCTTGGGGTTGTGGATAGTTAACTAAATACTTCTGTAACAGAGCTTAGACTAAATGAACCAAAAATGAAGATGAGATTTTACCTCAAGCAACATTCATTATGATATCTTGTTTTGTTTACCTGTTCCAATGTAGGTGAAGAAGATTAAAATTTGCATGATCAGAGACTAAATTTACGTCATCGGTATTAATGACGATAGCAAAAAATATAAGACTTTGACTCCTGCACGTTCAAGGCCTTATATGATTCTTGATTTATTGAGATTCTATTGTTCCCACTTAAATAATTGAATTTATGAAAACGTAACGGTAATTTCGAAAATGCGCTCTGCGAGTGTGGGGAGCGTAAAAAAGATTTGAAGCAAAGTTATGTGTCTGAGTTTACCATTGGAATTTCTTCGAGTATTCCTATTTACAAATGCCACAATATATTTTACTTGCAAGCTCTTCTCTTGCATAAGCAGCTCAGCAATTATAAAATTTCATCAATGTTGTCACAATGTTTGGTTGATTTAGAGTGTTAATTAATGGTTAGAATTGGTACGCGTCGATTTTGAAATGAGAATAAAATACTATGCTGTGTTGGAGCTTCCGTAGCCATTTCTTTTGATGATAATTACATATATCTAGTTTAAGCTAATTTTACTCAATGAAATACAAGAACGAGATATGTGCGTTTAAACAATCAAAAGAAAACTTTAATCAACTTGGATAAGTAAGTTTAAAATATTGTATTACAACAATTTCAATATTAATAATGTCTGATGGAAAAGGTTTGTCGATCCTCAAAAGCCTTTTCCTGTAGAGTATTAATATACCTTATAAATTTTGAATTCATTTGAATTAAATTTCTAAGGAACATTTTTCAAATCAATTATGTCAATCATCATTTTTGTGTGCTAACCAGAAGGCTTCCCTGGAACTCACGGGGGCGATTGATAACATTACGGAGGTCCATATAATCTTTCAACAACATTTCAAGTTGCGTTTGTGATCTGCTACTGATGATTCTCTTTGCCAAAAAATTATGATGTTTTCTAATGTCAACAGTAACTTTTTTTCAAAAAACCGCTTTGGGAAGGCATGGTAAACTGTTGAATCTTGGACGCTTCAAGGACATATGAAGGTTTTGTAGGTACTTTTGAAAAACAGATGCTAACACAGTGATAATATCTCTTCTCAACTTGACGCACTTAGTAACCCCTACAGGTTATAATAATACAAATAAATATGGTCATATTCCTCATTTCCTTTATAATAGGAGTCCGTTGATTGCAGTAGTAATATATCAGAAAATCAAAACCAAGTAAAACTTTAAAAATATCCGAATTTGATTTCCGGTCTAAAATAGCTTCAACTTTCCTTCATCAACCAGATCATATTCGGTGATAGGAGCAACTAATATATCATCGTAGTAAACTCGATAAAAATATTGACCAAGCCAGCTCTCTGCAGTGATCAGCGAATCTTGTCTCTAATCCTACTGTGTGATTAAAATCCTGAGAAGAAGATTACCGATCTCAATTAACGTGGTAGAATTATTGCAGTAATACTTCATGGTTGTGAAATACGTTGTACGGGTGAAGAAATTGTATAATCGCTCAAACGTTCGATCTACAGCTTGTAAATAAAGAGTCGTCGATGCGGACGGAATAATGTGTTAGGCGCCAGAGCTAGTGTTCATTGTATACCATTATCGTCAGCACTCTATCATTATGAGCTGTTGCATATTTCCTCTTCTCTAAAAGACCGCGACCTCTATGGCCTATTTACATCCAACTTCAACAAATGTATCATTTTGGTTTCTTTATCCAGTCTTCTCCCGGAAGGTTTCAATTTCGTTATAATTTTGTCTTGTTTTGAAATGGGAAATTATAAAAGTATATGCCATCCAAGCTCGAAAATAATTTCAGCATGGCTGCTGGACAGAGCTGAAAAATACGCCGAACAACGAGAACATTTTTTTCAAACATTCAAACATCCATGTTGCGCAGAAATCATCGATGATCATTTTCAAAGTGTATGGTTAGATGTATACCAATAACTTCACCAATGCAGTAGTCATCCAGCAGCTATAGCGCGAGGATAAATCTTCTCTCATTGCGTTTAGAATTGACGCGAATGTGTCTTGTTCTCGTTGACTGGCTGTCCCAATGTCTGCATGATCCACACGCACGCTGTGTAATGTTTCTCAATTTGTCTGGCAAACACTACTTTTATCAGCTCTGACAGAGACGGACTCTTCATTTGTGTACAAAATTAAACCGTGCGAAATGTACTTGGATGATTTTTCGAAACTGATTTGTGATTTGATAATACAGCGAAAAAACCTTCAATCTTCATCAAAATATTTCAAGATATTATTGAAGGATTGCTATTACTCTGGAGATGCCATGTAAAAGCAAAGCATAAAACAGCGTCATGTTGAAAAAAACATCACTTATCTACGAGTTTCCATTAGCTAAGATGTAATAATGCACTTCAAGCCAATTTAAAGTAAAATTTTAATAAGACACGTACGTCTTCATTTGCCGAAGAAGCTGCCGATCGCCCAACAACAATGAAAAAAATCGAGGCATTTTTTCTGTGTAGATTGAGCTTCGGTAAATGGCAGCGAAAGCGCTGAAGAGAAGCTGAAATTTCTAACCCAACTTGTTTCATTCGAACGTTTAGCTGTTTCTAGCAATGTACCTAAAAAATTGAACGAAAGTGTTCGTAAAAAATTAGAGAAATTAACTTATTTTCCATACCAACGAGAAGACATGAAAAGAGAAATATGTACTATCAGGAGACTCATTTCTACTGCTGATGATTTCAAGACATTACCACGCACAATAGCTGTTTCATTTTCATTTTGTACGTTTGTTGAAAAAGAATCGTTCCACCCTTGACATTAAGAATGAAAGAATTTAAAAAAGGTTAGAATAGCGCATTTTATTCTTCGTCATTTTTGATTCAGTGTTTTAGCATCACGCTTAAGAATAATTGAAATTAATTGAATAATTGAAGTTCAATGTTCTGGATTGCTTGTGCAATGGAAGCATTAGAGGAATATCATAAGCATTATTAATTCAGAAGATTGTTCTCAATCTAATGACAAATTTGAATTAGTTTATCATAATTTTGAGGTGAAGATTTATCTCTGGCGTGCAGAGATGAATTTTGAATGTCCACCTCTAGTCGCACGGATCAGCGTTGGTCCCTGACATTGCTGGATAATCAATTAAGAGGATTTGATCTAATTTTATCTTAGAACAACGAATTTGTGTCTGAACAATTGCAACCGAGCTAAAAAAATATTGCTGGCCCAAGATATAGCTCTTGCAGATGCAATGAGCAAGCAACAAATTTTCGCGCTCTACCATCCGTCGTTACTTTGAAAGATAACTTTCTGCTGAGTTCCTAGTAGATGTTTCAACACCGAACATTATAAATCAATTAAAGGCGATTGAGGATGATTTACAAAGCTACTTATAATTTCATCCGAAACGTTACCGCCAATGAGGCAATATCATTATATTTGGATTAGAGAGCTGATTTCTTGCGTTGATCCATGTGTGTTAGATAAAAAATTACCAACGTAATCTAAAGCATTGCAAAACACTGACGTTGCGCTTGGGTAAAAATCATCAGTGTCTAAAAGAAGTATTAGTAGAACTACGAAATTTTTCGCTAACGTGGTGTAGAAATGAGCTCTAAAATTCTTCGTTGAAAGCTCATGTAAACTAGCCTATGAAAATTAGCTGCTTAAACATATTTCGACGGTCTCATTAAAAGGAATATTGTAAAATAATGTCTAAAGCCCTTCAATGGCATAAAACAATTACCAGTCTCACGTGTTTTTCCGAAAATGATTCGCTCACCGACTTTTCTTTCAAATTCACAAGCATTTTTCATTGCACACATGTCTACAACACATTTTCAATATTTCATAATAGGTCTGATGCTTTTTTCTCTCATACCTCGACAGGAAGCTTCCCAATACCCCATTTACAATTAAATTAAAAGGGACTACAAAGCTCATTTTTTAGCAAATTTGGACTCGATACAGTTATATTCAAAATTTCCATCCTCGGCAAATTATTTTTCAGGTTTGAGCTCTCATTTTTACAGTTATCGCAATCTTCATTTTGAATTGAACTTCATAAATTCTTACTTTCACAGGTTGAAAGAATTTGCTCGAATTACACACTGCATGATGAACTACGAGTCTGAACATTTTGTCCTTTTATAACGGTGATTTTCCATCCCTTTTCGAAAATCATTTTATAAACATTTTAGATAACAATGAAAGTTCTCCTACATTATAAAGATCCCCTAATTCTATGGCATTTCCATATTTTACACCATTGGGAAATATCACGTTTGGTTTCATTCAACATTCTACAGTATTGAACATTCTTTCAGAACTTCAAATTTTAAATATTTTGTTAATATGCGCACTCTCTTTTCCAACTTTTTAATTTTACGAAATAGTTCGAGTTCTTCACGCGTAAAAGAAAGAAGAAATTCACTAAACATTTTTACTCAACAATGTCAATCGTTAAAAATTCAATATCTCTGTAGTCCATAAAAAACGGCGTTTCGATGTAGCAAACATCTTCAGCTTAAAAATGCACGGAACATCTTTCAGTCCCATTGAAAAAATTTCAAATTTAATACTTAAGCGACATCAGACGTATGAAGTAAGTTGAACATCACACAAAAATATGACTAGAAATAATTTTTTTATCACAGGAATATTAATGTAAAAATGCATATGATTTTAAAATGAGGTCATTAAGGGTGGGGAAAGAAGTTGAAACTTAAAATTTGTACTTTTAAGTGGACAACTTTAGTTATACAATGATCTCGTATACAGCATGCAGTGACACAATGAGCCTACGACTCATAGCAATCTACAATGGTGTGAACTGTGCTGTTGCACGCGTGCATAGTGGAATAACAGTACTTGACACATTCACGTTCGCTCCAGTTTTCCACTCTGGGACAAATAGCAAAGACGTCTATAGCCGTCCAAATCTAACTGCGTATAAAAACCGAGGCACGTGAAGAAGCGTCAATGCTCCGTGTTGTTAGATAGAACTAAATAAAAGATGCATTTTTTGTGCCTCGTTTGAGCAAATTTATGACTGTTATGGACCAGCTATGATTATTTTAAGCGCATTTTATTGTAGAGAATATATGCAGCCAGTTGATAGTTTACAGAAGCCGCTAGTATTGATTTTAGTGTTGCTTAGGCATTGACTGCGTGCGGTTGAATTACCTCTCATTTTCATTCAGTATCGCTGATTCATTTTTTTATTTTAAATAGATCATTTCAGAGTACAGATGAGTGCCAGCCCTGTAAAATGAGTAACTCTAGAAAATCACTGATCATCACTAAATTATTCCTCAGGGCGTGGAAATTTTAAATTGAAGCCTATATGCATTCAAGACTATAACATGAACATGGGAGGAGTGGATCGTTCCCACCAACTACTTGCATACTACAATACTCCCAGGAAAACCCTAAAATGATACAAGGTTTTCTTTCATCTTCTTGATATTACGGTCATGAATGTGTATGTTCTTGTCAGAAAAGTGTCAAAGCTGACGAATCAACTCGTTCTAAAATTTTGAGTGACTCTCATAGCTCAACCATCATCAGTGGACCTTAGTATGAAAGAACCAATGACTACATCAGCCCCGATCAGCTCAACACCAGCAGCACATGAAACTGTTGATGAATTTCACTGTCTAGAGAACACTCCTTCTTTGAAAGAAAATGTACCACGTTACCTATGCTGCTGAGTGCGCACAAAAGAAACGAGACTGAAGGAGACCCGTTACAGATGTAAAAATTGTGAAGATACCTCAGCTTTATGTCCTGTGCCATGTTTTGCTATTTACCATGGCCATTATAGTCAATATTATGGTTTGGCCCCATATTTTCTTGAGTATTTTGTCAGCTTTGAAAGGAAAAAATCAATTTAACGCCCCGTTACCGATGTAAAAATTGAAAACATACACCGGCTTGATGTCCTGCATCATGTTTTGCTGCTTATCGTGGAAATTAGAGTCAATATTATGGTTTAGCCATTTGTTTTTGAGTACTTCGTCAGTTTTGAAAGAAAATAGAGCTTATAAATTCTTTACCATTCATTATGGTGTTTGAAGATGATTATCCCTTGGCATTATGTTCTTTTTAGCACTTTGTTCCGTTTTAAAAGGAAATAAAGGAATTTAATTATGCCTATGTGTTTAATTTAAACATGACGGGAACAGACATCATGGGCGCTTTGTATCCTGTCAGGTTCCAAATGCAGCATGACGTCCATAGACGAAGAAAATTATTTTTTAAACCATTAAAATGCGTAAGACATGCAAATCATTTACCATTTACTCTTTTGCGCAAATTTAAAACAAAATACAGGATGCTACAAGTGCATTTACGATTCGATGTATTCAGGCGGCTGCGAAGCTGAGCGCGCATTATTTGAATTTTTTAGATTTCGCGTTTCAATTCATTAATTTTCCTTCGTATTCAGAGACAAAAATTTTACGTAGAGGCGTTTCGTCACTTGGATTATTCTTTAGTTGGGCGTTTCGAAAGGTGAGGTAAGACTGTACGTACTATTCTTTGTATGAAAATATTTTCTTTTTACCTTTTTTAACGCGGAGAAATTTGAATTTTTTATCAATTCTCTCACATGAAGCCGCATGAAAAAATAAGCCATCTAGCAGGTGGGAAGGTTAAAACATTTTGCAAGGCAAACAATGCTTTATTAAATAAAAGATAAAATACGCAAAACTAAATTTTCACACAACTAGAGAGTACATTCGTGTTTTAAAAGTAGCCTTCACTTATATTAGCTCATCATCTACGATAGATAATTTTATTAAAAACAGTTTAGGACATCCATGTCTATCCAAGGTGTTCACAGGATATCCACCCGTACAACGTAAGCATTAATAATGATATACTGTTGCTCGAATTGTGATTGACTCTTGAGGGTAACAGCTCCACAAAATTTAGTGAAGTTACAGAATTCTCCAAACAATCCACGGGATCCACGGATAACACAAACGTCGCACAAGGAGAAAACCTAATAAAATACGTGGGAAGCTAGTTGGAATAATCTCGCCCATTTATGTCATTTTGAGGAGTTTCGTAGTTGAAACGTCTTTCAATTAGAGTTATAGAGCTCACTCATTATAATGACAGCTCATTTCAATACTATTAAAATATATAGTTCTCTTACATTCAAGGGAAATGTATGAAAACAAAGCACATGAATAAATAACATGTGTAACCACTGCTACGTAACAAACACAAAACCACGTACGTTTATCTATATCTTCCGTAAATCTAGAAAAATATTCGACCGTTAATGAAAATCAGTCTTCACAGCTAAGTTACCATTTTATTACGGTTCAGTATTTTTAAAAGTCTTGTGTGACATTTTATGCGCATAAAGCAACAATCTTTTATCGTGGAATGAACACAATAATTAACAACTTCAAAGAACACAGTAACACTACGAGTTCCAGCAGTAAACTGCTTTGTCCATTAAATCAGAAAACGGCATTCATTCCCGCGGCAACAATAATATTGGTCAAAATACGGATCTCTCGTTAGATAGAGTTTTTTCCAGAGATTTTAGTCAGCACTGCCAGCCGAAGGTGTGGTGACGGAACTGCGAGGAGAAATCATTTGCTGATAGTCATCCTCGCTTAGCATCATGCTTGTGATCATTTCTTCTCCGAGTGAATTGTTTCGCTGAGGCATACTTGTTGGTGAAGCGCCTGGAGATACGCTAACCGAGTTCTTCCTGACGTTAGATTTGTGTTCGTCAATAGGGCGGGCACTGAATCGTCTTTCGATCCACTTTAACATAGTGAGGACAGAGTCAGTGGAAGGCAATCGATGATTTGCAACAGTTTTTACATTCTTGGAGGCAGTCACACGGAATGAAACCGCCATACCTTGCAAAGCTTTCATGGCATCTTCGTCCGTTTTATCATCACCAGCAAAAATGACTGAAATTCTACCACACCAGTCAACTCCGTAAAGGGTTCGGAGGATGTAAATCGCAGCTCGACCCTTATTCCACGTCACCGGCGGGCGAGCTTCGAAAGCTCTGTGCGACGGATACGGTTCAATGCCTGCTCTCTCGAAACATTCTTCAGCCTTTGCAATAATTTCAGCTTCATGTTTGTCAGGGACTTCACGGTAGTGGAACGTTATTCCAATGCCTTTATCTTCCAGCCATGCTCCATGGATTGAGACTGGTTTTAGCAATTCCCTGAGTTGATTCAAATTTTCTTCATAATCATGGGGCACGGGATGAACGAACGTAGTTCCATCAGGATGCCGTATTTGAAAACCATGATTTCCAGCATAGGTCAGGCCTTCGATTCCAACCATTTGTTTCACATTGTCCAGTGATCGGCCTGAGATAATGGCGATGTTGATATCTGGCATGTTGGATAATTTTGTGAGAACCTTTTTCGTCTCAGGTGGAAGAATTGCTAAATCAGGGTTGTTAGCAATAGGTGCAAGCGTGCCGTCATAGTCAAGAAGAAGAGCCAACTTTGAGGAGTCAGAAACGTAACGTTCTAAGAAAGCATCAAAGTCTTCCTCTCTCAGAGGGCTAAGTCTTCCAGTGGTACTCTCTGTGTTGGCATAGCAATCAACACTTTTTAGGAAAGACTCCAACCAAAAATTAGAGTTTCTTTCCCTCTCTCGCCTTCGCAGAAGAGACATCCTCAATTCACGTTCTTCTTTTGGCATTGTTATGGCACGATTGATGGTGTCAGCGTACAACTCAGTTTCATATGGATTGACTTGGAGTGCTTCGTTCATTGAAAGGCCTGCGCCAGCAAACGGCGATAATACAAGAACTCCAGGCTCTTTCGTTTGACAAGCCACGAACTCCTTTCCCACCAAGCTCATTCCATCACGAAGGGGCGCAACCAGTGCCACAGAGGAATCACGATAGAAAGCAGCAAGCTGTTCCTGGGAGACATAGCCGTAAATATAACGGATTGGAGACCAATTTGCAGTTGAAAATCGCCCATTTAATTTGCCAATTTCCGTGTCTAAAACATCCTTGAGGTCTTGGTACTCTTTCATGTCTGTTCGTGAGGGCACCACAACTTGAATTAAAACAATTTTTTCTATCTGCTCGGGATGTTTTTCTAAGAACTTCTCAAACGCCTTCAGTCGATGGAGAAGCCCTTTTGTATAATCCAACTGATCAACACCAAGCAGAATCTGCTCTTCTGGATTGTTCTTCACAACTGCGGGGGCTTTTTCAGCTAGGGCTTGAAAGCGCTCAAATGGTATACTGACAGGAAGTGGATGAATGGACACCGTCCTCGAATTGTGCTCTATCAGCATTCTTCCACGATCAGTTCGGCAGCCAAGGCGTCTTTGACAACAGTCAATGAAGTTGAAACAATAGTCTTCCAGATGGAAGCCGATGGAGTCAGCGCACAAGATATTTTGTAGCAGTTCATCATCCCAAGGGAAGAGACGCATCATATCCCAGGACGGGAATGGAATGTGCAAGAAAAACGCTATCTTCACCTCAATTTTTTCAGCATCGCAAATGTTTCTCACAAAATTAGCGACGCACATCATTTGGTACCCGTGTATCCAAACCAAAGGAACTGAACCTGGTCGCTGCTCCCGTAGCTTTTTCACGGCGCTGACAGTGAGTTCAGCGAATTCTTTGTTCACCGATAAATATGCCTGAAAAAAAAAACACATCGGAATCAATGCAACGTTTCACGACTACACACACTAATCAAAATATAAAGCAGACATTTAAATAGGATTTATTGAATGACTAATCGTACCTGCCACTTGTCCGATTGGAAGCGCGCCCTGTCAGGCATCGAGTGAAACAAAGGCCAGAAGCAGGAATGACAACAGCCGTTGTAGAAATCGCTGAACTGCTGACGTGGTAACGTCACAGGGATAACCTTTTGGAAGAGAAAAAGATAAAAAAATGAGAGTGGAAGTGAAAAACTATTCTTGGTGCATAATTACTATCTCTAAAACATATCTGTTAAATTGAATGAATTCCTTGGATGCTTTCGACAGGTTCTTACACTTTTCGCATGGGAATGCATATTGAAATTCATTCCTGATTCAATTAATTATTGCTCGCTGTGCGCATCGCTATTCCTGAATCAATAATCCCTTCTATTCATTTCTATATTCTGTTTAAAAATACGACACACAGCAATGGATAACGGTTGAAGCTTCGCAGTACACTGAGCAGATCCTCGTATTTCACTCACTATCATAATGAACAATTTCTGGGCTTCTCGAGGGTTGTTCAAGCAAAGACGCGTGAAGAATTTCCCTTTTACCAAAGCAGCAACTATTTTACTGAAAAGAGCACATATGTCATGAAGCGATAGTAACAAGGTTATCTCTGTGTATTCCAAAGATGACGTTATTGGGTAGAGGCTTATTGGGACAGGTTTGTAGTAGGCAAGCCTGGTAAAGATATGTAAGCGTGATGTTTTCTCATACCAGGTGTTTAAGGTAAAAAGCAGCAATGATCAGAGTGTGCATATTTGCGGTACTGAAAGAAGAAAATATTCACCAGTCTTATCGGTAATAACGATTCTTAGCCCTTGTGCCACCCGCGAAATCCTGACCAAATATTTCAACAATGCACTCTGTTTATTTTAAATGCGGAACTTTTACTCCCACTCAGGTTTACGCATCACATACTGTACACAAAAAGATGCAAAACAAGTAATCTAAAAAAAAGCAACTATCGTAATCAAATCAAGAGTAAATCTCGAATGCTGTCGTTTGCCTACTGTAGTAAAATATTCTGTAACACATGCAACTAGAACCATGTCGCACAACACTTGAGGGCTTTTCGGTCCGTGTAATGCAGTATTTGGGGTCTGCTCAGAATGAGGAGCTATCTTTTAGGCCCGCTTTTAATGAGACCAATTAATGCAGAAATTGGCATAAATTTTCAGTGTGATATCTATAAAAGTCATTTCGATGTTCCGCTTCAACTGAAAAAAGTCACACGAAGGAAAAAAATTTATAAGCGACTGAAAAAAAACTTTAGTATAAAATAGTCAGCTGACGCCTTGATGTTAGTACAAAAATGCGTTATAAAATATTTTAATGAAACAATTTAGGTTAAGATAAGTAATGTTAGATCCTTTTAACTCATGTCGTGTAGGTATAAAAAATTAAGTAGTATAATTTGAGGCCCTAATGAGTGGAGTCCCAAAACGTGCAAATTTTTGAAAAATAAACGTACACACTAAGGAGTTAAAAAGGTTACCCGCATACTGAGTTTTCCTGAAATTCATTTAAGTTATATTATTCAATTTTTCAGGGTTCATTTGTGCAAGTAAAACTGCACAAGGCAACCTGCTAGAAGTGTTCATCAAGTAGTAACTAGTAAGTACCTTTTTTGACTACAAATATTTTTTCAAATTTTCATTTCCTTCGGAGAAATGAAGATCTGTGGAAACTACGTTTGTCGTTGATCAATGATGCATCATTGGGTTTCATCGAAAAACAGACAATATTCACACACAGGACACAAAACAGCGAAACCAATTCGTCTCGTATAAATATTGGAAGGCCTAACAACCATGATGACAGTAGACAGACGTTCTTTGAAGAGACTCCTGAAGAAAATGCCAATGGTAACCAGTTTTGTGAAGGTCCAAAAACAACTTGTCGAAGAACTGTGCATCGAGAGTGAAACAGAATGAACTTAGGCAAAAATAAATTGACCAGGAAGCCACTGGTGTCAGCAGTATATAAAAAAGCGTTGGTAATTTGCTCAAGCACAACGAAATTTGTCCATTAAGGATTGAAAGCATGTAATGTAGTCTGATGAGTCTAGATTCCTCCATTTTCAGAACGATGGTTGTGTTAGGGTATGACGATAGCAACATGAAACTGTGAATTCATTTTGCATCGTCCTAACTATTAAGGCATCTGGAGGCAGAGTGATGCATAGTGCTGTTTTTACTATGATTAACATGAATCTATCACTCTTTCCAATGACAAAACGAGCACCCAGAACAACTTGCAATTAATTTTTCACCCCATTCATCCATTCGTGGGATTTTATTTTCCTGAGGGCAACGTGATCTTTCTTACGACAATGCTCGCATACACAGGGCAAGAACTGTTGGAAGATTGGCTTGCGACGAATGTGGGGACATTTGAGCACACACAATGGAGAGCATAATCTTCTTATTTGAGCCCCATTGAAAATTTATGGGATGAGCTTGAGAGGAACCCAAGTGACTCATCGACCCTTTCTTAAACAATGACTGATCTTTGGGGGACATGTTACTTCAATTATCTCAAACAAAATATAGAACTGCAGAGGGTCTTGAATATGTTAGAATAAATATGAGGTAAAATAAAAGCAGTATTTAGAGCTACAAGCGGTCCAATCGTCTGCTAAAAATTTTCGATGTACTGAATTTTTTTGGCTGCGTAGTACACATAGATTGCCGATAACTCGCTCGTTTTCATTTTGTGAGCATGGAGGGAATAAATTTCATGGAGGGAAAACATTATGACATCGCAAAGTGTAGAGGTTGATTAAGGCACGAAGGGCGAGTCGCTCCTTTGTTGCTCTCGATGAAACTGTCCTACTGGCAGTAGGTTGAACCTACTGCCATCCATACAGCTCTCATTATACACATAAGTTGCTAGTTTCATACTGAATACACCTATCAGGAGAATCTAAAGATAAGTTACGCGGAAAAAGATAGTGCAGTGCAGATATTTCATAAACAGCTTTATATATAGAGGTCATGAAGTTAATCCTATATGGAGAAAGCTGGTAAAATTTATTCATAAAATGAAATATCAATGAATGAAACTCATTGAACAAATTAGTACCTTGCATCACAACTCTCATTTGTGTTCAATTTCAGTTTTTTTCAGATGTTTTTATTCCCACAAAATAGAAAAATTACCGAATGCAATAGACTAATCAGGATTTAATTTGGATGGTACGCGCTCAAAAAATAACTTTAAGCATAATGGGTCACTATCTGTTCCCCCTTAACACGTAAAAATATGTTTATCATAAGCATAGATATCAGATTACGCATGGTTCGTTCTGTAACAACGCGATAGCATCATTTCCAGATTATCCTTCTAAGCTTTCTTAAGTATTCTTGGGTTGCAAATTCATACCAAAAGACAGCATCCCAAAGTTCTCAATCATCTGAAGGCAGATGAATAAAATAATCCGATATGAATACACGTAAAACAGCTTGATACACTTAATTAATTGCCTAGTCGACGACAAGTATTGACTGCTCACGTTTGCGCGACTCGACGCTCTTCTACCAAAACGTTACCAAGACAACAGGATAACAACAAGTGGAGTCACGTCGAAGCAAAGGTGCCAAAAGAAATTGTGTAAGAAATTGTGGCTAAAAGAACATTTGCAGACAAACACCACCATGAACTGCGCACGTGAGAACTGCGTATAAGATCCAGATCGAGGATATGTGTAAATTTTGCCAATTCTTTTTCGATAGGAGCTGAATTAAAGTTTTGAAGAAGTTTAAATTAAGGAAGAAAGTACCGACAAAAATCAATGACACATGATCAATTCTGTAATTAGGTGATATTATAATAAAATAACATAATTGGTGATAAAGTCATTACTATAAATTGCGAAAACTTTTAGCAGTATTTATGGTTGAAAAGCTTGGATGATACATAGGAGGTGCCATATAAAGATCTGTGCGGGTTCTGAAATGCACCGCAGATCTACTACGAAAGAACAAGAGTAAGATGGCAATATAATTTCTACTTGAAGGTATTAAATGGATCCGATAGAGTTCACAATATTATATTGCAGTGTCTCGACCAATATTTCCCTGGCTGTGAAGATGTAGCACACGACCAAGTCCGAAACATGAACGATTTACGCACCTGCTCGCTCTTGAGGCCCGCGGCGGGGCTGGTGTCATCAGGAGCGCACTCCGGTATGGGGCCCTGCTTGTCCTCCTTGTACAGCCCCGGCCACCCCACCCAGAGGCCGCCGGTCTCCACCACAGCCGGGGCCACCGCAGTCACCATCCCACTCGCGCTGCCGCCATCAGGATAATATCACCGCAATTAAAATCATTTCCATTATTCCAAACACACGCTGTCTGTGAAGTTTTACAATGAGTGGCAATGAGTTTCAAGTTGCATGCGAATTTTTAATTCAGCAGTATTACTCTGAACTTTTAAAATCCTAAATATTATGTAGGTTTCGAAAGTGACACACAATTATACGCGTAGTTGCCCGCCTAAAAAAATTAAAAGAAAACAAGACCCCCATTTAGTGCATATTCCATCAACTACTTTGCTAATTTAAACGAAAGGGCATTTATTCCCTACCTCCCTCCCTTGAAATCCGAAAATTAATTCAAACAAAGCGTCAAAACATATTTTACCCTACGAAAAAACATTCCCTGTGGATGTATGAAGTTTGGACACAAATTCCCACCACAACATGTTGCAAACTCTTACTAATCTACACATGAATTCATCACGAACCGCGAAAAATGAGACGCCAATGGAGGGTTTACATGCACAGTGCGCCTGTAGTTTTGAAAGTTTTTGGCACCACTTCCGGTAGGTGACTCACCATTGCTTGCGCACTCGAACGCCGTCCGAGTCTTCATTTACGACGAAGGGCAGGCGATTGGCGACGACGACCAGTGGTGACGTCGACTGGATCACCATGCCTGGGAAATGAAGCACAGGAACAATCGTTACAAATTCGTTTAGTTTGATACACCAGTGAACTTTTCTTACAAACTCAACGATGAAATTAAAATTTTCTCGAAGCTGAAGATAGTGATGTTATAACTGCGTTGACACACATACCTATTATTAGTCAAGAGCTACGAAAGGTAGCAGAAAATGAGCTCTTTTCCGGCGTTTTGCGAGCTGAAGACACACACGCAGCCCTTCCAGCTCTGTTCTCGGCATCAACTGACGACAGTCGTCTGCCAGCCTCATGGCTGCCCTTGAAGAGTGGTGCCACAACAGGCGCATCACAAAATAGCCCGGCAGCATCGTACAATGACAGCTTCATATAATGTTGCCTGCCCTTCAACAGCCTGATACTCTTTGCCAAATCGGTGAGTAGCGCACACGTAAAGTTCAGAAAATGCGCTTCGTACAATCATAAGTCATCAATTTTCAGGTGCTTGTTTATTTCTATACGTAGATGATGTCCATATATTTGTTTAGGTTGTGTTAGATTGCGTAAACAGTTCTGTTAAACATTTATTTCGAAAATCATTGAAATCGAGGAATTTGAATTGATATCAGTTGACAGACAACAAACAAGATTGTCGAACTTAATATTGAAGTAAATATTTATCTTACGTAACCTAAACTAACCTATCTTAGCAACTACATCACCAGTCAGCTTTATGTAAAAATAAAGAAACTAAGTAGTAAAGTGTTGATATAACAAACAAGTACCGATTTTCCTTTCATTTTGAACGCTGTCAGTGTGTAATAATTACATATCCTAACTATTTACTGTAACCTTTTCATTTAAAATTTAATTGGAACTAATACAACTATTGCTTATTGCATCTTTTCTACGGTATAAGACGAAACATATATTTTTCAGTAATAGGAAGGAGTGAGCTCATTTTCGTGAAATTAGGAGATGAGAGCTGATGCCACTTTGAAAAGCCACGTAATTTATTAATCTGTTAATGCATTAAAGTGAGCAGAGAGTTTGTAACTGGAAGGTCATGGCAGTTCATTCTACCCCATTTCGTAACAATGCTTCTCATTGGTATGTAATAACGCCAACTTCTGAATAAATGCCCAGACAACTTTTCCGCCAGGGCATCTACGATTTTGGCTGTATACAGTACATAGCCTGTATACAGTACACAGTATTATACAGTATTATACAGTATAATAAAATACAGTATTATATAGCCTGTATACAGTACACAGCTAAAATCGTAGATGCTCTAGCGAAAAAGACCTTGATAATATTCTTAATTGGTTAGTTTTCTTACTTGTGAATCCTAAAGGTGATCGCCTGTGACCGACCCTGAGCCCATGGCTATTTGCTATTTGCGGCGACGTGGAATAATCCAAGGGCGATTCACGTTGCTTAACGTTTAATACTTGTTTGCATAATCACAGATGAAGTTCTCCGAGTAGATTTAAAAAAGATGTATAGAACTTCATGTTTTATGATAGGTTCAATTAAGGGCACAACTGCTGCTCTGCGCTTAATTAGTTATAGAAATCCTGAATGTCAATGAAATACCATCTATCAATCAGCATTACCGCCAAATGTGAGAATTAAGGTTATACCGTCCCCGCTCACGCCATATAAAGGGTCACAGCTAAAACGCATTTACACATTTGAGTTCAGGTTTCTCTAGCTAAAACCACCGATAAATTACACTTATGAAACGAACTTCCTGAAATGGATTAAATTATTGAAACTAAGTCTAGTTTAAACATGATCGAAAAATAATTCGGTTCGCTATTTATTTGGAATTTCTATCGCAGTGTAAGAGTGTAGTAATAATTCGGAACGAGATCAGACGATAAGTTTATTAATTTATTTTGATGCACTTGAAACTGTTTCACAACGATAGAACGTTGGGAAACATTCAATTCAAGTTTCACGTAAGAGATTCATGCATAAATTCATCTGATTTTTTACTCAAATTCAGAGGTAATTATAAATCATAATTGCCGCAGAAATACCTCCCTAGAGTATCATGAATTTATGAAATATGTCATGAACTTGAGGAAATATTTCATGTCATTTAAATACGTCATGAGAAAATTAAATCAATTTTCAGAATCCTGAAGATTTTTCGATACTAATTGAAAATAAAGAAACACGTCATATATAAGTTATGAAAAGTTGCAGGTCAAGCTCTCAACTCTTATACTGCTTATACTTTCAACTCATGCTGCCAACGTTTATGCTGTCAACTCGCATTATCAACAGGTAGACTTCGTAGGAAGGTGTTGACATAACGAGATGCATACAGAAACATTATTCATCTCTAGGATGAGCTTTACGGTGGCCAACCGGCAGTTTTGTTTAGACGATGTAAGGTTCATTGGGCTTTCCGGGAGATGAAAAGGGTGCACTGGAGCAAGTTTATGTGTTTAAGTCCGTAAGGGGAATGTGTATACATTGAAGGAAGGCGTTTCGAATGAAGTGATTTATAATATTACTGGTCTTACAATTAGGGAATCAGTGCGGTAGCAGAACAATCTACTAATGGCTGAACAAATCAAAATCTCGAGATTGGCACTAGAGCATGGATGAAACAGTGTCACACCAAGAAGTGTCACACAGTAAAAGATTTAAGCAGCGTATTATTATTTTTTTGTGCACGTGGAGAGTTTTAATAAATGTTGAAGAATATACCGAATATGTCAATAATACGAGTTCAATACACGCAACGAGTGCCATAAGAGGGCTAAAGTCCTGTAAGAACGATTGTTCTGCGATGAGAATAGAGTGATAAATCTATAGAACATGAACTGATGGCGAATATAGAACTAAAAACAACCAGAATTTACGAGTGCGCACCAAGAAATGAACGAAGTGAAATAACGTGGTTCCAAATTATCAGGGTTTGTTCGAAAGTCACTTATCAACTTATATCAGGCGAATGAAATTTGTTGTACGTCAACAATATTATCCTATTGGCTCGGAGTGTATTCGTGTTAGTGGTCCTTCGACGTCACGATTGCCCAAACGATTAATATGATGAACAGTTTTTTCTTGTTAGACGTCGCTTGATTACGTCTAACGTTGTACGTTGTTCATTAAAAAGTACTTGAGACGTTGTACGTTAAAAAGTGAGCAGTTATTCTTGTCTTTAATTTTTAGTAGTGTGGCTCTACGATCGATCAAATTGAGCGCAAAGTGGATTACACTGAAACTACATCTGAAAGTGATTGTAGTTTCTGTTATTGTGTGTTTTGTTGAGTACATGTCGTGGGAAGAAATAAAGCGTGATTATCTCCGATTGTGAAGGTAATCATCACAGATGAAGCATACGAAAAGGAAGATTGAGAAAATGAAATGACTACGGAGCGTAAATCAAGGATTTGTACATAAACTTGGTGAGTATCACTAATCATTCTATTTACAGGTTCATTATAGTATGCTTGTGAATAAGTTTCCATGTCCCTATTTTATTGTTTCGATTATTATTTATAGATTTAACTGTGGGAGGTAAATCAATCCCTCTATCCGTTCCTGGGTGCCAACGCACAACAAAATAGTCTCGTGACATGAGAGCTCGCAAAAAACATTTAAGTGAATCATAAAAGCTGCTGTTCAAATTCCATCTCACGCTCCTTTTTTTTCTTAGTTTTTAATTTTATGTAAAAATGTTGAATTTATATCACGTGAGCACAACTCTGACTTAAATATTTCAAATCGAGTGAATTTTGTTCAGCCCAGAGTACATCAGAGGCAATTAATCGCTTTCCACCAAGAGAAGTCTAAAGTCTATTCAGGTTTCTATTCCCTGAAATAGAAACGACACTTGATACCATAGCTGCACTACGACCGAGCGACAATTTTACGGCTGAATTAGCGATGATTTCAACTAATTAGGAAACAACAACCCTCAAGTTAATTTTAGAATAAATCTAAAGAGGCTTAACTTGCGATTTTATAAGTCTTCACCCCGCAAATCAGCTGATCATCTAGGCAGATGATATTTGTATCCATCCAATTGCTCCATTTTAGCCAATACTCTTTGGAGTGCAGTATATTATTTCAATCACTCGGCAAGTTATCTGTTTCCTGACCTTTTGTGTGTATATAACGTAGGTCAAATTCATCTTGTGAACAATGTGTGCTTTGTAAGAATTTCAAATTACGCATCACTCATTATTTACTTTTTTCGAACATTTTCAATAATTAGAAATCTTAGAATTTGAAACAAGGAGGAATTAAATTTCATTCAATTGCTAGCTTTTTTTAATCACCAAATACTTATAAATTATTGTTCGATCCTGAAATAAAGTTTCCGTAATCGCTTACATGATTAAGATTCTTCCTTGCAGTTCAGAGTAAATCAACAAAATGCATGTCGTCTCACACGTCTAGTGAGCATATGACAAGTACAAAACTACTGCAACCCATCTATGGGAGCCTTACCAAGCACGCCAAAGTTTTTTAAGCAGACTCATCACATGGTACAAACGTTAAGTTTAAAGTTGTGAAGAAAAGGTAGACCAGATGGCTGATCTATAGTATGTGCTGCGGAGCACTAATTTAAAACTTTTATTTGTGATCTATTTGTATCATAACCTAAAATTTCCATTTTTTTCACTATCAGTTTAACTGCTAGACTGGCTCGGCAGGACTGGACTTGTCTGGGAGGTGTGGCATCTTATGTCCGATGAGTCTTTGATGGCCGAAAGGGCAGTAGCCAAACTAGCTGCATTTGGTGTACTCACCACATGTGAAAGCAAGAAGCATTTTTCTCGAAATCACAAGATATACTTCTGAATTTTTCTCATAGTCGTTTTAGTGACTTTTATAATCGGCTGAAATGAGTCCATAATGTATTTTTCTTGGCAATTCATACCACTCGAAATATTGATTTACTGAGGCTCCTTATCATAAAAGTTAGACCTTTGAGCTGACGAGTGGAGCATTTGGAAGTTACGAGATGCTATTAAAGTCTTCCGGAACTTGATTTAATGAACTTTTTTACCCAATTAGGCTTCATACGTGTCCCGTCGCATTCAAAATAGTCTCGCTGCGATACGATGAAACAAATCCCAATTTTTTCCATTCCTAGAACATGTAAAAAATCCTTTTCATGATATATGAGAAGTACCTTGTGGGGTTTCCATCTCAAATATTTTCTTCAGCCTAAAAACAAAGACCCCTTCGTAAATTTTCATTATCAGGAAAAGAGCAAAGTCACTGCGGGCTGAATCTGATGAATATGAAAAGGGCAGAATTCGGCCACAATGTTTTTGGTCAAAAACTGAATGGTTTTCATTTTAGAGTGAGCAGAGGCATTGTTATGCAACATCCAGGTTAGGTCTTGTTACAATTTGACCTTTTTTTCGACAGCAGTTCGATAGCTCATGTCGACGCTTGTACAGTAGGATGGAGCGTTTTCTCAACTTCTGGGAATTCGGTTTAACAATAGTGCAGAAAAGTTGTGAAAGTGTATAAAAATGATGTGTGCAAAATTTTAGACCCCTGGGTCGATTTCTTCATGATTCGAGGGTCGTTTGAAAATTTCGATAATACGAAAAAATAACATATATATGAAAAATTCCCCAAAAATCCACTTTGCCTGCTTAGGGGCCACAATAGGTAAAAATCACCATAAAAACGTCTTTAGAATATATGCTCCAAATTTCAAAGCTCTGTCTTATCATCGTCATGATTCGAGGGTCGTAAGAAAATTTTGAAAACATGAGAAAAAAACATTTGTTTGAAATATTTTCAAAAAATATATTTTGGCTACTTAGGGGTCGCGATAAGTAAAAACCATCATGCAAACGTCTCTAGAATATATGTTCCAAATTTTAGAACTCTATCTCATCATCTTCATGGTTCAAGGGTCTCTCTGAAAATGACAAATTGCCTAAAAATACGATAATTGCATCATATTTAATTGCCGAATAGCATTATGTTTTCCAAAGAGAAATTGTTTTGAGTACCATTTGGATTAATTATGATCATCGTTAGTTGCTTTTGGCTTGTGGTTCCGGGTGGTAAATGATACAGCTCTTAGCGTATTTCATGTATTGTGATAGTACCGCACCATACAAAAAAAAAATACAGAGCTCACCACGAGAAGGTGACTGTGCGTCGCGTCCGCCCCACCCATCCCATCTACCCTACCATATGAATGAGGCCAATTATCAGAATGAATATTCTTTCTTGGTTTCGAACAAAGGAAGTCTTTTCCTCCCTTCTAATTTACTTTGTATTAGTCCCTCTCTTGCTTCCATCCCCACGATAGTGGAAGAGTCTTCTGTCACCATTTTGATGCATATCTCCACTGCCTGGGTGTGGTTGCAGAATGACGTCAGGGGAGGTAAGTCGGCTGACCCCCTCTGGATGTCAGTGAGGAGATCAGTCGACAGATGCTTTGTCACAGGAAATTCTACCAGTTGGGTTGTTTGCCAATTGATAATAAAATGATACTCTTGTTCCTTGATGACAATGCAGTGGAGATTTTGGGTCCTTGGGGTGGAAATTTGGCTGATCTGAATCTGATCCAAAAATTTATGGTCGATCATCAAAAGTCGAGTGAACAAGAAGCCAACTAACATAGCGCAACTTTGAGCCTTAATTGAAGAAGAGTGGAGGTCCTTTGATCATAATGTAATTGAAAATTAGTAAACAATATGCCAACGCGCATCAAAACAGTTTTTAAAAGCGTGGTCAACAGTGCAAATATGGAAAATAATTACTTTTTGGCTTTGCAAGTTATTAAAAATTGTTTGTGGGCAATTTATGTTTTTATATATCCTTTATGTTTTCCAGAAGCAACCAATTAAAAACTACGTAAGACTACACCTTAGTTTAACGAGAAAATAGAAAAAATGACTTTTCCAAAAATCATTGACCACACCTGTATACAGTGTACACAAATCCCTGATTGATAACGACATTTTTATGAATGAGTTGCTGAAATTTTTCAACGTTTTCATTCGCTTTACTTGTGGACGGTCTTCTTAACCGATGATCATGAAGTGAAGTTTTGCCGACTTTAAAATGAGTGTACCACTCAAAATTGTGAGTTTAATTGAGGGAGAGTTCTACGGAGAACATTGTCTCAGTGCTCACATTTATGTTACCTCTGCGTCATCAAATGCTAGGATCCCAGGCTTTCTAGTCATTATTTTTCCACAATTTAACTGCAGTACAAGATGTTTCGATTACAGATTTTTCTTTAACTGCAACCATCAGTTTCACAGTTGCAAACATCAGTATTACAAACAGTTAGCGACGAAATTATTCGTACACCCCTCGTCCTTCAAAACTTTCTAGAATTACTCAAAAACTATTGTTGCCACATGCATAAGATTTTCACAGGGTGTGAAACACATATTAATGACAATAATACGAAGTTTGTAGAACCAAGTTTGATTTTTAAAAGATTTAACAAGCTGAACTTCAGAAACACGAAAAGACAAAATTATTCATGCAATTGAGAACATTACATTTCATTGAGAAGTATTTACCGTTATACTTGTTTTATCGAAAAAAATTGTGTCTAAATTTTCTTGAACATTCTAGATGTGAGATCATTCATGAAAATGATACCAGAGGAGGATAGTATAGCTCTGTCATTCGCACACTAGCTCCACGATGGGAAAAACTAAGGAACTCGATGCGGACTTCAGACAGAAGATAATTGACTGCCACAAAGCTGGAAATATTTATGACGAGATACCTAAGAGATTGAGCATCCCAAGATCTACAGTACAATCTGTTATAAAAAAGTTTGCTAAATTTGGTACTGTAGAAACGTTGCCTGGACGCGGTCGCAAACAAAAACTCTCGGTGAGAACTTCTCAAATATTGTGTCGTGAGGTCAATGCTAATCCACGAGTGAAGCTAGACGACATTGCCGAGAGATTGGACGTTCAGGGAACTAGCGTGAGCAATCGCACAATCCAGCGCTGTCTGAACAACGAAGGCCTACACGGACGCAGACCTCGAAGGACTCCACTCAACAAATTATGTCATGTTGCTGCTCGCTTGAACTTTGCAAAGTCACACTTGGATAAGGACAGAGGCTTTTGGGAGAGAGTATTATGGAGTGACGATACCAAATTGAGCTTTTTGGGCACAATGACGTGAAGAAGGTTTGGCGTAAGAATGGTGTAGCTTTCTTGCCGAAGAACACTGTGCCAACAGTTAAACACGGAGGTGGATCACTGATGTTTTGGGGTTGTTTTGCTGCATCGGGTACTGGAAAATTGGTTGCAATGGAAGGGAAGATCAACTCTGATGACTGTATTTCTATTTTAGACGAAAACCTGAAGGTATCAGCTAATAGTTTGGGACTTGGAAGGCGGTGGGTATTTCAACAAGACAATGACCCAAAGCACACGGACAAGTCTACAACTAGCTGGCTCCATAGAAATCAGATAAATGCGCTGGCATGGCCTTCAATGAGTCTTGATGTCAATCCCACTGAAAATTTGTGGCAGGAATTAAAAGTCAACATCGACAAGAGAGCTCCAAGGAATCTTCAGGAATTGAAACGCATCGCCATTGAAGAATGGAACAATATTTCATCTGAAACTACTAAAAAGCTTGTCAAAAACTATAATGAAATGCTTTTAAATGTTATGAAGATGAAAGGTCACGCTACCGATTATTAAAAATATACTCAAATGGTAGATTCAAATCGATGAAGTGTAATACGACACACTGTGTGAATAATTTTGTCTTATCGTGTTTCTGAAGTTCAGCTTGCTAAATTTGTCAAAAAATAATATTTTGCTCTAGAAACTTCGTATTATTGTCACTAATATGTGCTTCACATCCTGTAAAAATCTTATGCCTGTGGCAACAATAGTGTTTGAATAATTTTAGAACGTTTTGAAAGACGAGAGGTGTACGAATAATTTCGTCGCTAACTGTACATGCTTTTCCATCTTTTCAAGTATTTTCCAATGTTGCATTAAATTTGTCATAATCTTCAGATTGTTATTGTGACTGCTGTCTAGAGTAAAAATTATTTCATGAATTGTTTGAGAAGCGAGTTGACCATCGCGACTTTTTTCTTATCACCGTTTCACCGTCGCTAGTCTCAAGAAAGTATGCTTCAAGAACATCCGTGATAGACTGTTAATTTTATAGATTTCTTACAGTTCGAAATCAATCGTATGTGCGAGTCACTAATAATTTAAATTTTAAACATTCTGTGGATGCAAGGATTCATTTTAAGGATGCTAAATTGTACTTTATCTCAACTATCTATTATGTCAGTGACGCAGGAAAATCTATTTCAAACAGAGAAGTAAGCCAACCTGAGCGCCGTAATATGATTCCTTTCTAAAAAGATGAAATCTCGGTAGTAAACCTAGAGAATCAAAGAATATGTAACGAGTGAATCGGCAGTTATGAATAGCAGCCTAGGCATGAATGCATAAAACGATTATACTTAGCTCGCTCATGGTTTGCTGTACAATTACCCAGGATGAAAGGAAAAACCAACACCAGAATACACATATTTCTCAACAAACATTTCAGAAGTCATAGATTACATCATCAGTGCTGGAAAATATAAAAATCTACATAGAGCTACACTTCAGATAATTGAACGAAAAATAAAAATGCAAGCGTTTCAATACTAAAAAACCTAACCTAATTTTAAAACCTCGTCTACGCAAACACTTACAATGTATGGCTCCACTCATATCCAACTCCAAACCACACACGCGCACGTAACGCAGACTCTAACACACTCGGATCAGCATATCGAAAGGTAAAATGTAGTAACAATGAAGAACGTGGTTGCACTTGAATCATGATTTTAATTAGGTTTGTGCGTGAATACATACAAGGATTTTAAAATGTAAAGATTCTGTCCATCATTTGACTTACAGAGTATAAAAAAATTAAAAATTGTGAAGGGAAAATTGAAACTATTGAGTGATCTCTATTTGAGATTTGGTAGAGATTTGTAAATGGGGGACGTAATCGATGATAAACCCGCTTTGCTGACATGGGCAGTTAAATAGTTGGAGGGTAGAACTTCCTACATACGATTGTTGGCACCGATCGCACTAATACATATATACGCAGCAACTTTCAAGGCATCCATCCTGTTGCTCCACCCTATTAACACTTTGACTGCGGCAACTAAATATTAAGTTTAACACCAAACTAAATTTTAATGTCAATTGTAGTTAGCCATTTGGAAAATATCAAACGTGAACTAGATCGTGCCCTCATTTAGCTTTGATTAAATATTTATGAAAATTGAGTTTGCGTCTACTCGCCGGTCAGTAGCATTGTGAAAATTACCTCCGTGTGCCACCGATGGCGCACGTTGCAGTCAAAGTGTTTATTAAGAAACGAAGCTATATCACAAACATTGCTGTAATGAAACTGTATAGGTCAGTAGAGATGAAAGAGGTTTACACTAGCATCAATAACTTTTCTTTGAAATCACAAGTTAGGTTACTATGAAATAGTAGACTGATAAATATTCGGTAGTACGGTCAAAATTGGAAGAACTGATAAAATTTGAGGGTAGTCGAGAATGTTTTAAACTATTTCATCATCAAAAAAATTTGAGGGATTTTCGCTTCAACTTCAATGGCATTTGCAAATCTATTTCGAACAAGGAAACATGGATGAGATCTGAGCTGCGTTGTAAAATTTATTACTTAGACGAAGATATCTTGGTGAAATCTAGCATATCAAAGCAAATCCAACGTGTGAAACAGAAGTTATAAATAGAATACTTCGAATGAATACATGAAATTGGTGATACTAGCGACAGACTGAAGGAAATTTGCAGAACATATGTGTGAGTGCGATCGCTGCCAACCAGAGTTGGCATTAAAAAACCCACCCAAAAAGCCCACCTAAAAAACAAAAAACTCCAGTCTAGTGGGTTTTTGAAAATATAAAGCCACATACGAATGCACAAGCCTGTAAGAAAGGCATCATGCAGGTTTAATTGTTCTTCTCTTACTGACTCCATTTTCAAATTTAATATATTGAATTTAATTTGAACCTTAATTACTACTTCCTATGAGTTGTACTACATAATTTGTCCCATAATGTGGAAGTCTCTTCTGTCAGTGGTAGGTCTTAATTGCATCATCTTAGAGATCAGCATTTGGGGTTGAGTGTTTGAATATTTTAAGGAGCATTTGAGCTTTCCCTGCCCCAAACCAATACCAAACAGTGTCACATACAATGCCGACTGGCGGTGTGGTCTGGCAGTATGTGTCCAGGTCGTACCACAGAACAGAACTTGTGGCACTCTTCATTTTCTGTCACATTAGAATTAATATTTGAATAAAAAAATTCCCAGCTGAACAGCCATTTTTTCTTTGTCTTCTTGAGAAATGCAAAGGGTCTCAAAATTCCTATTCCATTTTACTGGTGGTGATGCAGTTAACTTCACTGCATGTGGTTGGCGCTAATGCAGAAGAAAAGAAAATTATAGACAAGAAACTACTATGCCTTAAAAGCTAATGCAGATGCTGAGCGTGCAGTATCATGTGACCCTTGACGACACTGACAGCAAGAGTGAGAGAGCCTAAAAATCAGAAATTAATAAGTTAGCAAATCATATTCCTGATAGGTTGGTAGCTATTGCTTTTGACAGGAGCAGCTTAAGCTGTGTTTACACGGCACGCACGAAACATGAAGGTATGCATTGAAAAAGTTTCTTTCGGGGAGAATTTAGGATAAGGTAATCTAATAAAAAACAAAAAACCCATACAACCCAATAAAACCAAATAAAAACCTAATTAAACCCAAAACATCAGGTGGGGTGTATTTCTTGATCCGCTTGATCGTCCATTTTGCCCTTGCCTCCTGTGCCATGAACATGTAACAGTTGCGAAATATCAACTAGTCGTCTAGCGATCAATATTCTTACGGTATAAATTATTCGCCTCTAGTCATCTCACGATCAAAACCTGGCAACCAAATGATTAACAAGAGAAACATTAAACAATTTATTGACACAAACATGGGCACAGCACTATATAGAAATTGGAATTAAAAATAATTTGATCACCACTATATTGATCACCAGGACACTTTATGAGGGAAGAGCAGCCTTCCGTAATGAATGCACGCAGTATTTTTCCGAGTGCGATAATTGATCACTTTAACGCCCCGCATTTTTCTTGCCTGACCTCGTGAATGACACTTTTTTTTGGGGGGATTTGACACTTTACTCCTGAAGTATTACTGTGCACTGATATAAAATGAAATTCTTCAATTCCACACTACCATTACTTTCGAAAGATTTTACAGTTTTTGATTAGCTCTCCTTGTTGTCGTCTCGGCCCTCTTTTCGCACGATGTCCTAAATCGCACATTTAGAACGACTGCGTAGTCTTCACCCTCGGAATCAGCGCAGGAAAGGCGATGATAACTATTTTCCATGATATTACTGAGTACTGCTGAGCTGAACATCCCCTTCGCATTTTTACCGTGCGACTCAACTTCTTGGACCCGAGGTGACTCGTGGTGTCTTCTTGCCCACCAACCTGAGGACAAAAGTTTATTGATATTGCCTATTCCTTTATAATTTAGTCCTCTACAAATCATTAAATTGACACGAGTTGTGCTACGTTGCAAATGCATAGAAGTATTATATATTTACTGCTATACCTATTCAATTTGGATTGGAAATTTCTTTCGAATTTTGATAACATTCAATTTTAATTTCCATTTTAATCCCTGTTCGCTTCTTAGAAAATAAATCACAACTGAAAATAGACTCATTCCCGCATTAACGCAAGTTAAATAAGGAATAGAAATTAAATTGAAAACTTAAAACTAATCCCCGACGTTTGAAATAACTCAAGATGGCGTTGGTTACAATGGAACAGTTAACATCTACCTAATCATGCATAAAATATCCCTTTGGCTCAATTCTCTCAATAGAAAGGCAACGTTTAATGTTTTCAACTACAACGTACCTCCCACTTGGCTAAGCTTTACCTCTACATGGTGTCGATTAGCATAACACAGCGGTGCGCAACACTTGCAGGGGCTTTACTGTACTTGTACAAAAGAAGACCTCTCATCCCCCGGTGTCGTTTGGACCGCCCGCACCAGCAGCCCTCTTAGTGTTTCATACCCCAATTAGAATTGAATTTATAACACTCATATTGCGAAGTCCAATTATACTAAGTCTGCTGAAGCAAGCTTCTTCGCGCTTCATCCCCTTCAGTTACCATGACATGCACCACCCTAACCCATGCGGCAACTCTCATCCCTTCTCCCCGCCTGCGGCGTAGTAATATTTGGCGAAGTAATGTTCGAATCTTCCTTAAAGGCTGCGTATTTTTCCCCCGCTTTTGCAGTAGTTTCACGACACTGTCACCGACTAATTCAAGTTGTGTATGAAAAGCAAGGCGAAAATCACTGTACATATAGTCATTTTATTAATACAAACAGTAATATTTAAATGAATAAAATTGAACATTTTGAACTCATAGGTTTATGTTCAGCAATAGATCTACCACAAAACAAACAAATATGAGTAAATCAAAACTACAACTTACAAAAGAAAACTGCAATATACAAAAAATCGTACATAGAAAACTCTAAAAATAAACGCCAATGAAAACGCGAACTAATGATTACGTGTTCAAGACGGGAAGGGGAGAGGCACTTTGAGTGTCATTTGGGGTCTGAATTCAAAAATGTATAGAGACTTGAGGATACTTAAATCAATCATTTGTGGGGTACTAGAAAGTATTTCACAATGGTTCACACTTCTCAGAAACAGGGACGTTACAGTTTTCAGCGTGGGATCGAACAGAGGACATTGGAGTGGACCCAAGAGGACGGTCAGTTCTACAGCTGCGCCCAGCGTGCTCGGCTACTCTGTACGTTAGAGTACGACAAGAAGAACCTACGTACTGTGATTCACAACGTGAACAACTTAACTGGTAAACCAGAGAGGAGCACATGGCAGGAGGCAGCTTATCCTTAAAGCGGAGTAGGGAACCGATTAGTGAATTATTGAGAAGAATAGCATGAGCTTTAAGTTATGGAAAAAATTCATTGATTAGGAGTTGAACCTCCTCATTCAACTTAACCGACTGATGTCCAAAGTAAGGAAGCTTGAGATAAAACTTCTGTTGATTACATGATTGAAGTTGATTCTGTTTAGTTGTGATCATGAATCTTTGAAAAAAAATTACCAATTTCTTTATCGATAGTGAATAACGGAAAACCGGTCTTAAGAAAAAACTGTCGTAAAAAATCAAATTCTCGATCCAAAGATTGGAAGTTTGTACAAACACTAAATTTTATATGGATGAAGACTCGAATGCCGCAGAGTTTAAAAGGGTTCGCAATAAAACTAAAATAACTAGTATCTAAACCAGAGAAAGTGTCTTTCTTATAAACAGAACATTGGAAAGTATTATCAACTCTACTGACATTGTCATACAGGAAAGGTAAACGCTGGTTGTTTTATATTCTCTCATAAATCTGATATTTTTATGACGCGAATTCAAATAATTTAGAAAAAGATCCGCGTGAGATCTATCATTGAACCCGACAACTTAATCGTGTCGTCTACACACCTTTTGTAAGCGCCGGTTTAAAATGATAAAGACAGTTTTTTAATGAGTTATGTTCATGATGGCACACAAAAGGATTGGCAAAAGTTGGACCAAGAGGTGAATACATGCCCAAACCATTCATCTGCTGGCAGTATGTGTTGTTGAAAATGAAAAAGGAATTGCAAACAGCTAGTTCTAACAGTTTTTGCGTAATGTTACGAGAAAAACCCATAAATCCTCAACAATCAGAATAATTTATCTTAGAAGCAAATTTCAATGGTTTCATTCGACGGAACGTTAGTAAACAAATTATCGACGTCAAACGAAGCCATGAACAGGTCAACAGCGCTATTAAAATTTGATATACATTCTACAAATAGCCTAGAGTTGTCAACAGTAAAACAGACAGACAGCGTCGTTTGCTGGCCTTTGGTCTGGAATTTTGCTTGCCTGTTTATAAGTTGAAATTCTTTCCTATTACCGTAGTTCTGAGAATTTTTTGCTTCAGTTAAAATCCGTCCAGTGTTTATATTTCGTACAATTTTCTAGTCAGCTCCGGAATGTAGCTCATAAATATTTCTATAAGTCAATATTTAAAAAAAAAATTCTGCAAGTTTTTTAGGACGAAATATTACTTTTAAACACTCTGGCTTCGAATAAAGATGTCATTGTGTTTATGCCTGGTAAGGGTAAGGGTGTGGTCGTGGTTGATAGAGTTAGTACGTTGGGAGCATGAATAATATTTCGTTCGGGGAAATTTAGAGAAATTACTGAACCGATACATGAATTTTCAATGCGTATCGAGAATAAAATAAGGATTTTTTAATTACGTTTAAAGAATGATGATTCCCTGTCTAAAGATGATTACAGCAGACTCCGTATACGACCGGTTCAGACCCGGTACTTTGTGTGGTCTTCCAAAAATCCATATGCCAGATTTCTCCTCCAAATTTCAGTTTAGGCCTATTTTTACCGCCTTTAACACCCCGAGTTTTAACCTGGCTAAACAGTTTCTGCATAATGCTACGAGAAAACACCATTAATACCTAACAATCAGAGAGTAATTTTGCTGAGCAAATTTCAATAATTTCAACCAACAGAACATTAGTAAACAAATTGTCGATGCCAAACGAAGCCATAAACAAGTCGTCAGCTTTATTAAAATTTGATAAACATTCTACAAATGATCAAGAGTTGTCAACGGTAAAACTATTAGTAGTAAGGGGTATCAAGATTGGAACAAAATATTTAGCCAGGCTAAAACTCTGGGTGTAAAAAGCAGCAAAAATGGGCATAAACTGAAATTTGGAGGAGAAAACTGGCTTCTAGCTGTTTACAATTCTTTTTATTTCCAGCGATAAATACTACTAGCAGATGAATGGTTTGGGCATGGGTTCACGCCTTGGCTGAACTTTTGCCATTATTTTATGTGCCATCATGAGCATAACTGGTTAAAAGACTGTCCTAATCATTTTAAACCGGTGTTTTACATAAGGTATGTTGACGACATATTTGTCCTGTTCAGTGATAGATCTCACGCAGATCAATTATTTTTTCATTTAGATTTCACTATTTGTATCAATAAAATGACTATCCGCATTGCGATTTTCGTCTTGCTTTTCATTTTAAAAATCAGACGTATTAATGCGAATGTAATTTTAGATTATATAGTGTATGCTTTGCTTTGTAATTTTTGAAAAGGTAACAGCGACCCATAACGTCATAGAGGTCTGCTATCGTGTAGTCAGCCTATCACTAACTGGTGCTCCGGCAAAACCACGTTGGCAATTCAATGAGCCAAAAAGGGTGATTTTGTGACAATTTTCATTTTTGATCGACTCCTGAGCTATTGGAAACAGGAAGCTCATTCGCTGGAACGTTCTCTGATTTTTATCCCTCCATCAATTCCATCATTTTCTTTGTGTACGTGAGGTGATATCCCAAACTTCTTCTGTGTGTAGTGTACTCTTGGGGTACACTATGAACTACTTACTTCAGTGTGTATTCTGAAGCTCACTCCACTCACAAAGTTATTCCTCAATCATTCGGTGCTGTTTCCCCGAATTTGCTCTCGGCCATAAACCGTTTACAACTGAACAGTTTTGCAACACTTTTTGGGCAGCTGGCACCATTACTGGGTTTTTACAACAGATTTAATTTCATAACTTTATGGAGCACATTTTTCTGCTCTTTTTCGCTTATTTTTTTCCAACCCCTGGAAGTATGCCAAATCTCTCACATTGGATACGAGTCCTTAAGGTTATAGTTATAGTAGTTATTCATAATTAGCGCTGTTACGCGTTAATATCATTCTTTTCATTCCGTTGAATTAAAGTACAAGCATTTCCTGACTTCTTTCGTTCATATCTTCTTCAACCAGCATGCTATACCATGCTATACCACGTGCAAGCGCAGTTCCTTCTTGAACACAGGACACGTATGCAGTGATCCGTCAGTAGGCTAAATATGTGAAGTTCGCAGTCTTGAAATTCCTTATAAAAACCTTATTTTTTTCCATAATGCAAATATATTTATATTTCTTGAACTCCATATTTTTCTTTTTAATTTCACTTGCCAAACACACTTTTGATGCTGTTGATCCTAACTTTGGTCGGAGCGGTCATGCTGGCTCATCAGTGGCTCACACTTGAGGCGTATCAATAAAATACAAACACCGTAAAATTTTGGTTATTCTGAACAGTTGCTGTCACCGATAAAATCTCTAGCACTGAAGACAAAGGAAATAGTAAAGGGATTCAACTTATGACCAAGTTATTCGGTCAATAATATTATTATTGCTCTAAAAATATATTTTGTCAATTTTTTCAATCTTAAGCTTGAAATTTAAGGTAATGAAATTTTTCCAGACCAAGCTTGTTTAAATAAGGAATCGTATATGGTAGTAGTAGTTATAAATGTGCTACTATTGCTTCAGTAACAAAACCTATATTGAAATTAGAGCAGCATGAATAAATACCAGGATTTTAGTTTGAATGGGTAAATTGTGGAAGTACTTGCAATTGGTAAGAAATCCAATAAGAGTGTTTTATACTCGAGAATGAAAGACCACATGATATCCTGCCTTCTCGTTCGGACAGCTTTACAGGACATCCTGAATATGACATCCGACGCATGATGCCACAGACACGTTAACAACATTTCTCTTTTTTACTGAAAACACCCGGTCGCAACCCTCGTGGAAGAATTCTTTATAAGGAGAGGAAATGAGCTTCACAATCAAAATGCATTGCAAATCCAAAATTACTAAAGGGGACGGTCAGGGGGAGACCAAAATTCCGTCGGTTCTCGACGGATTTTTCTAAGATTTTCACAATAGGTGTCAAATGATGCAGCATTTCTTTTTGAACTCATGTGTTTTTTTCGTAAATTCATAAAAAATATGATTCTTTTTTTAAAAACTGAAAACGTGGGTGTTGCGGAAAAGTGTCCATCGCCCACAATTTGAAAGTTACAGAACTGGATAAAGGTTTTCTAGGTAGCTAATTGTCTTGTCTTGAGATCCGGTGGTAAGGTTTTTCGATAATTTGATTTTCTGAATTATGAGAAATTTTTCCCCCAAAATCGACCACTTTTTCCATTTTTTCAAATTGTTCTGCTTATAATTTTCAACATGATTTGAAATTCAAAAAGCTGTACCACCGCTTCTCTAGGATATTTCAATCGCTATCGATTGATGTGTTTGCCATTCCTGTCCCTTCAAAACTGTGGGAGAAGGGCTCTTCAAAGATCAAAAAGTTAGGCTTTCAGGAGACCCCCTTTTCTGAAATATTTCTTATTTTTTACCTTTTATTTCTGAACTAATCATTTTTTAAATAAATTTTACAGCTAATATAGATCTTTCCAAGCTCTATCGATTGGTATACTGGCTATTCCTGTACCTTCAAAACTGTGGGAAAGGATCCATATCAAAAAACAGTGAATGCAAATTTCAGAACACATGTCTTTTTTAAAAAAGTTATTTTTCTTATTACAAACAAATTTATCTTTTTCAACTCTTTTGCTTGGTAGCTCTTTTTGAGCCCTTTCGAATGATATGTTTGCCATTCTTGTACCTTCAAAACTATGGGAGGCGATTATATGTTTACACAGCAGCTAATTAGCTGATCACTCAGAGCAGCCGGACTCAAAACAAACACTCAGTTACATCATCATAATTAACACTGAGAGTTAGAATGTTTCGTTTGAGTACTAAGGCATTTCAAGCAAGGTCATGAATGAACTCTCTCGCTATTCTCGTTGAGGAACGCCCAACACTGATTCGTAATTGAAGGGGGGGAAGGGGGAAATCACTCATATACTGGCGAGCCAAGGTCACGTTACTGCGCGTCTTCTACTCCGTCTAGGAGACGAACCAATGTACGTATTCGAGAGCGAATTATGCCGTTGGATGCACAAGAAAATTCTCTATTAGATGAGTTTATAAAAAGAAAACCTACCATTATCCAAATTCGACCCAGACAGTGCCCTTAAATATGAAGTCGTCATTAATTTTTGACATTTAAATGGGTTCAAGAGTTCATTACTTTTCCTATCGTTAATTTTTTTTGCTTCTGTAACGCTTATTCTGGTTAGTATATTAACTGGTTGTCGTGTGTAGGATATTACCTGCAAGTATCAATCACACCATACTGCTTCGAAGACCTGTACACTACTGTTACGTCATCATAAACAATACCTTCAGTGTGCTTTAGAGCATATGTGAATAGGATTTAATTTGTTTGTTAATATCTGTCGTAGTTTTGCAGTAATGTTGCAATATGTTTTCACCTAGTAGGCTAAAATACGTCATGGGGGCTTACGCTAAAATATTTCCATCGCTATACCGAAATGATATTAGTTTCAAATATATGTTCATGCTTAAAGATACTTGTTAGCGTTTGAAAAAGAGGTGATCTTATTGCTCTGATATTTCTAATTCTGTGATGAAAACTGTGAAATTATGGGACGTCACTTAAAGTAACGGGCTTGTTAAAAGATGTTGTGTTAACATGAATGTATATGTTAACATGTACTTGTGCATGAATATAGAAAACCTTATATGTATTTTGTTGGCTCTTGTGCATGATTGGTGTCTTGGGACAACCCGGGGACGGGCCACATCGTTCACTTCTGTTGCCAGTTTACATTCTACTCTCTATACTTGTTAATTAAACCGATGTTTAAAGTTCGAACGTCTCCGTAGCTCACTTAACTTTAACTGCTCTACGATCTTTGTCCTGCTAATATTTGTACTGTCGAAAGCAAAATACTTTTGTTGAAATTTGCGCACAAAAATTACCTGACGGTGTATAATTATAAGGCATGACAACGCAAATTGATTGCGTAAGTGTAAACTAATTATCATTATACGATTGAGGCTCATGTGCATAAATGCATTTTTCATACCTCTGTTTTCTTCTAGTAGCATTTGGGCATGAAATTTTTATAAATTTATCTTGTGGTATGGAAGGCTATCTGTGATTGGAATACGCTTATTATAGGTACTAGTTGATACGCAATCACGAAAACTTAGTTTCAATTTCTGAGCGGCCAAATATCTCTCATGTGAATTGACAGTATGTTATTTCTGTTCACTGAAAAAAAACGTCGGTTACTGTAGTGAGCTGTGTTCTTAAGTCTGACGAAGTAGATTAAGTGAGCCATAGAATCCAAGTTCAATCCCACGGTAGCATTCCCTGGCATCTTGTTTTCCCGTGCCAAGTCGGAACGCCCTTCAGAGGTGTGTTTGATGCTTTAAACTTCAAAGCGTGTTGGTCTTGTAGTAGGAAAATGTCGCATCATTTATTCTTATATTGCAACAGCTTTGTCTTATTGGTTTTTTTCTGTTTGTTGTAGGTTACGTGAGGAGATTGTTGCCGACGTTCTCTCTCCCTCTCTCTCGTACATTTATGTTCATGAGTGGATTTCTCTGAAATTGTCTCGTCCGTTTCCTCTGATAAATTTGAAGTCTAATAAATTAGTTACTGGTTACCTTTCTTTCGGCCTTGGGAGACTAGTGAGGTGAAGGCGGCTGTAAACAAGAAATGATCTTGTTACAGTTGCTATCGTTGAATCGCGACGCTCATGTGTCACTGTAAATGAAGATTACATCCACAAGACGTCTTTATGAATGTGTATCGTCTTCCCTGTGTGATGAATATTTATAAGCTTTCTCAAACTTTATGGAAACTAGCCTAGGGAAAACACTTTTCACGCTTTCTTTCAATATTTTATTGAACTAATGGCGTGGCGATTATGATGTCTATAAGGGTTTACGTAACAATAAAGGACCTTTGTTGTACGAAATGTAGAAACAACAGTGTTTTATGAATAATATTCATTAAATTTATGGAAATAAGTTTTTGCTTTTCTCATCAAGTCTTGTCACTGTTCTTTTGAGGACATAGTCAACCTCAAAAACTAGTACAAATTTTCAATTTATGGCACAATTCGAAATCGATTCTAAAAACACACAAAATTCTAAGCCTTTGCAGAAAACAGTTGGGGCCAGAGAGATTAGCGAAAATGGTGCTCGGGAGTACTTTAATGCGACAACTGTGTTTGAAAGCATTGAAATTGAATGGTGTTGGAAACGCCGTGCGTTCAAAATGGCTAACAGTCGTTTTCAGTGCTTCTAAAGGATTGTCCATTTTTTCATCTCATCTCTTAGTTTTTCTCAAGATAATCCGTAACTTTTTGTAACCAAAATTGTCTCGACAAAAATATGTGCTTAGTCATAACTAACATCCCGTCAGAAAGTTTGCAAAAATCTGCTGGAAAATAGGGGCACATTTGATTCAAGCTAATAATATTCCTTAGATCGCTCCGGTGTAGGCCTTACTTTTCAGAACTACCTAAAACACTTCTTTTGTCGTAACGATAAATGTACGAAGACGATATAGATATTGTTGAACTTTTGATAAAATTCTTATTTTCAATGTTATTTTTTCCAACATATTTGGAATTACTCTGAAAAAATTCTTGTATGAGGTAAGAAACATTTTTATAAACATAATTCTGAATTTATTCTTGAAATCTGTTTTTGGTCAGGTCGAAAACACCAGAAAGAGTGGCAATATATCCATATTTTCTGTTATTTACCTTTTTCTCTTTTCCTACGTCGGAAACGGAAAGGAGTTCCGAGTAAACTTCTTATTTTAAGAATAACGTATTAAAAATAGCGTTATGAGGCCTCACAAGAAAGTTTGTTTCCGGATTTGTGGTCCCCATAAGCTCACCTCAAGTTTACTGTCGACAGCATCGTAAAATAGGATATATATATATATACGCGTCGCATATGCGTATCAAACTGATGCCAAAGTAAAATATTTTCATTTACCTCACGACTTTTTTAAACATGTTTGCTCGCAGCTAAATATAGGCGTGTTCCCCTTGCCCGCTGACGCACTGTTTACTGTCTCCTGATCTAAGTTATTGCCGCACTTAAATCAATGTTGACTCCGATCTGTGTTTGACAAATGCGATTAACTTTATAGAAACGTGTGAAGTTTTGAGGAAGAGTCGCAAAGGACAGGTGACTGAAACTGTGGATTCTAAGATTAGCCGCAACCGTCCCCCTCTGCGGTGGGCGCGATGTTTATTTCTGTCGCTCTTTTCCTCTTGCCGAGGCCGAATTATTGCAGGGCGTCTCCACATTGCGTAATCTTCTGGAGTCTCTAGAAAATGCTTCGTGCGCCTTGTTGGGCAAAGTAGAATTTTAATGCGCACTGTGTTTGATGAAAGAATGAGACCGCATCGGAGATCCTTATAACAACATGCATTTGGCTGTTTAGTTCATTTTTATAATTCAAAATGTTGGCACTAATTCCTACACACAATTTACACGCCGCACAATATCTCGTAGAACGTCTAACGTTGTTTGATGGAACATGGAAAATTTACGAAAGCGAATCGCATGATGGCGGAAGCAAGCAATGGAAAATCAGATTTACCTCAATCTCTACTTTGAGATTTGTTTACTGCAATAGTATTAATGGAACCGGTGTTTTTGTTCAGCGCCTAAGCTTACGCTAAAATCTTTCCATCGCAGTGCATGATATTAGTAAATAATATAGGTTCATGCTTAAAGACACTTGTTTGCTTAGCATTTATTCTATCTTTGAAACACCTGGTTCTCAGCTAGAAATTTGTAAATGAATGTTCCTGTGATATTACTAGATGCTTCTTCAAAGTGCGTTACGGAAATCATGACGCAGCGAAATTTCAAGTCATAATTAAACACCAATGATGGGAGAATGTGAGCCAATGCGAATTTTTATTGATGTTACCAAAAAATTGCCTTACGCAGAAAAGAAATAGGAGGAAGAATTTTAGATAACATTGTCCGTGCCTATAGTGCTGATCCCTTTTTGTACGGTTTATCATGCGCCTCTCGTCTCAGTAGCTCCTAAAGCCTAGAATGTGCTGCAGCAGACACGTGGATTGGCGGACCTAATTTGTAGTATCGCACTCGCACAGGCGTACTGGAGAGAGCAAATAGTAGAGCTCTGTACTTTTCCTTGACGTGCGTGTTCCACGAAGGCTTCGTATTGAGCGACCCCTTCCTTGAGAGTGCGGATTCTGAATTTTTAGCATATCCGTGAATTACAGGAATTCGCCATTTTTACATACCTGGCATTCGGAAACGTCTCATTTCTCAGAGAATAATCCAAGCAAAAATTCTTTGAAATTTAATGAAACTATGCCCCTGACTTTATTTTACACTTTAAACTAGATATTATTATGGTCAAGAATTTCAAAGCTGACGTTCCACTTGGATGGAAGTAAATTTGGTGTACTTGTACCATTACCTTGTTAAAACAAACTTGTAAAGATCACATTCCACTATGTCCATCTCCAGGCAATGCTATTTATTGTCTTCACTGAAATTCATGAAAATTTATGATGATGAATACTACCAAAATATCATAGCTAAATGCTGCTTCTTCATTCTCACAGAAATAATTATGAAAATATCACAATTTATTTGCCTATAGTGTGAGGATGATGGTTTTTGCAGGGAGCAGTTCAAATTGGTAGGCAACTCGACCCAAGCGTGTGCAAACCAACATGCAAGCGATGCGCTGAGAACCAGCGGCTGAAGAGGAGACTCGCGCCTCGCTGGTCTGGCCGCCGCTAGAAGCTGCTGGTCCACGTGATGGAAGTTTCCGCTGCCGCCTTGCGTGGCTGGCGACCGAGGCCAACTCCTGATATGTCACTCGATTGATCGGCTCTCGAAGTGCACTGTACACAGGGCGCCATCGACCACAACACGCTTACATTAATTTTGATCAGAGGTATCAATCCACTTTGTTTTTGCCTGTGCTATCAGAAATTCATGAGGCATTCCCGCATTTATTTTTAGTACGTTGAGATGCAGCATTGTTTTTCAGTTGGTCTTGTGTCTAATTTTAGATTCAGTGCAACTGACTGAACACACTGGAGATTCAGGAGATTTCTTCCTATCTTCCATAAAATTTAACTCACTGTGCTGTATTTCAATTATATGGACTGTTGAGTGTGAAAGTGTGTTCATAAATTCATCTGGAAATGTGCATATCGTCCATTAGATGGTGTAATTCGTTTTTGATTGATGCTGTCGGCCAACTTTCACCAGCGTCGTTTAGAGTCGGATTTTGGATCTTTCTCGTTACAGACAAAATGGATATCTGTGCTAGAGGTTATTTTTTAGCAGAGAAAATCAAGAACATAGCATCCATAACAGAGGAGAATAATTTTCATGAAGGCGAGGATAGTTTTAAGCGTCATCCATTGTTCAAAAGCTGCTATACTACTGGTTGACGACTTTCGCACCATTCACTAGTATACTTACACTTGCTCAACGACTGGCATCTTAGCCTAGTCAACTTAAGTTCAAGACTCAGCAAAGATTGGCGGTTTTAAATTCCTTGCATTTTCAATGCTATTGGTTATCTATAAGACTTGTGCGTGAATGTACCAATCGTACGTAGTGATGTAGTTTTATCTTATTTAAGGAATTGAAATTTACTGCCTGATGAGTATTACATGAGCGAGACTCCTCTTACACACACCGCTTAGGCTTTTATTATAACTTTTATAGTTTCTTCCTTAAAAAATAACAAAATTCCAAGTAAAAACAGCCCAAAATTGGCAGTTCCAAAACGCAATGAAAAAATTGATGAAACTATCGTAAGTAGAGTTGAACAATTATTGAACATCGGAAACGTTTTTTCTGTTCTTCATGCTCACTAACAACCGCTAGTGGAGAAGCAAAACATGAACTCTTAAATTTTCTATTTGTCTTTTCCTTCTACTGTTACTGAACTTGTAAAAGGTTGTAAGTGACATTAGAACGGAAAATGAATTTCAAAAAACACATTACTGTACAAATTTTGGAGAGCAAAAGTGAATGTTGAAGTGCACAAGAAATTTTACCAACTACTCGAGCACGTCAAATCACACGTGCCAAAAAAGACGCCGAAAACCAACTAGTAGTGGTGGGGGAAGGGGTGAGATTCCAAGCCAGAGTACATAGAACATCGAAGGTCAATCGATTGGGTAACGAGGTGTGAGCCAGTGGGTACAGTGAAAGTTTCGAAGAACGCGTCTTCTTTGGTGTGTAGCTGCATGTTGCCAACGAGATAGCGTGCTTTAAAATTGTGCTGGCTTGCAATCGCATTCGATAAGCAAGCGAACTTGTAGACTTTGGGCAACTAATTATTCAATACCTGCGTAGTTATTGGATAAGTGGCATAGTCACGAAAGTCCACCTGAGCAAAATAAAAGTGAAACTTCCGTGAGTTCAGAATGGTGTTTTTCGACAAATTCTAAAATTGTCACTAACAAAGCATTCTAATCAGTGACGAGCTACGGTCCTTTTTCCATCGATGAATATTGTGGTTACCTATTCAACACAAAATAAACCGTAGTATATAAACATGAATCTTCAGTTGTTTCATGTCAATAACGATGAAGATAATAAAACTATAATTCTAGAAAGTACACAAATTCTTCAACAAGCACGACCTCCTCATGATTGGCCTCAGTCTTAGATCGAAGTATTAAATGATTATAATGTGCTTCCAATCCGGAAATGTTTGGGCAGCTTTCAAATCATTCTTATGGCTACAGTTTTCACAAGGTTTTTAGCTGTGAAATTGGAAACCATGGAGATGAATATTACTTATATTTAAGGCCCTAATATTTTTGTAATTATGAATTTATGTTGGAAATTCTTGCTTAGGCGATGTACAGCAAGCAATCCAATAGAGCGTACACGCTAATTCTTCTTCAATGCCGGGACCTTGAGGCAAACTTTTGAATGGCAGTTAGTGTTCTCTGTATTTCAGTATCAGTAAATGCATTTTAGAACAAGTGGTAGGTGATCAGAACGTTCTTTCTTAGGAGCTATTGAAGCCATGCATGAAGGTTAGATGTCCAGAAGCGAAATGCAAACTCTTTATTCCTTCGTTGAATACTATTATAGTTTTCTTGTTTTATTGTCCCATCCCTATTATTGTCACAGTTTATTTAATTTTATGACGTTTATTCTCCGCAGTTTTTCCGTCAATGATGTGTTTGGTCAATAGAATATTCAGTTACCAATAGATTTTGTTTGTAGTCGAAAGAATCTTCAACAGTTTTTGATGAATGTGTGAATTTGCTTATGTTTCGCTTTATCGGCAGCGGGTACAGGAGTTGACAGCTTCTGGAAATGCATTTTTCATGCTAACAAATTTCTTATTCTCTCTCCGTCGTATGCTTACGTGTATTTCCAGTAAATCTATTAGCATTAGAATTTATCAGATAGGATCGTGAGGTTGCCTTCCGATGCCCTTTCCTTTCAAGGAGCCAAGACTACAGTACTGCTCAACCGCAACCGGTCATGCAGCTCAGGAGACGCGGCTCTGCAGCGGTGTCTAGGCCGCTCAGCCGTTGAATGAACATAGTTTTTGAGACCGCACCACGGGATAGAATCGTAGCAACAAACATGAGAATGCACTCGTTCTACATAATAGCTTTGTTTAATAAATCAATCACGATAGCAGGACAAATTTTTTATTTTGAGAAACGCTAATTTAAAAAAAATAAAGTTTAATTATACGTAAATAAGGGATCTTTTAGCTTTCTGTTTCTCACAATAATTTCTGTGTTATTAAAACAAATTCAGACTACTATCCGAAACTACTGTGGAAAATATGTCAATAATTACACTAGCGTGTCTTGTAGCAATATGAGCAGCCTTTAATGTGTAGGCGAGCACCATAACGAACGTTCTAGCAGCTAAGTTGACATTGCAAGTTCATCGTCTAGGAAGGCCTTTGGGGCACAGGTAGCTTACGCAAATGATGAACCGACGTCATTCGATAAGAAAAAGCAAGTCACCGTAGCTTTACACGCATTCAGTACCTCATGAACACTGACATTCCTGCTGGTTTTTATCCCTCGTCGTGCATTGATGCTAATAATAAACGCTAAACTTTGCAGGGTGCCCTCTACAGGTTGTGGGGACTGAGCGAAGTCCAAAATTGTGATGATGCGGTAGTCTCACTCCAATACGGTGTGGTACATGTATTTACTTCAGTGAGGAGGATGCAAATGAGGGACTTGTTGAAGTGTTGTTCCAGTTGCTTCTAGCATGGGATCAGACGCCTCTGCCAGGCACGTCTACAGAGAAATTCAACACTATTTATTCCTGCTTCATTAGATAACAGAAGATATGTAGCATCCAGGAAGTCATTCTGACTCTTTTTGATCATTTTCATTATATTCGTCCTGTTACCATATTTCATTCAGACTAAGAAAAGTTTGACTGCGCCCGAAGATGATTCGGAACCACTTAAAACTTGTGTTCTTTGGCCAATCAATGTTCTGTCTACTTCTAAAGCAAATGATTTAAAGAGCTCAGCTCGCAAAAATTTAGTGGGTAACGATTGCACAAAATCACATGTATATCTTGCTGACTTTTTCGACATCTTCGAAACAATTCGGCTTTGAGACTTTTCGAGCCGTTGTTCCGTGTACCTCTCACGCTGGTGCGAGATGGAAGTAGAGGTACATAGTGATTCTTTGTTAGTTGGAGTTAATACAATGCTGTTCAGTGAACGGCCCGTTTAAGCGAGTGTCAATTCGATTGTTTGTCAATTCTTTAAATCACGTATCTTGATTGTCTCTTTTGTAGTTGTCTCATAAAAGGGTGCGAACCGCACTAAACTACGGTCCATCGGAAAGTGTGTGTTCTGTGATTTTTGTGGTTATTGTGAGATTTTTTTTATAAAGTTCTCCATTTGACAGCACATTTTCCCGATGTCATCTAACGTGTATTCTCCGTACAGTCTCTCAGTTTCGAATAAGTGTTACCTCATAGCAATTATGATCTCATAAAATTGATCGGATATTTCTCCCCCATGTGTATAATTGAAAGGGTGAAATTTAGTTAGCTCCATTTATATCGTTGATTTCCTGTACAACCAAGCTGACTAAGCTTTGAAAAATCTTACGATGCTGGTGTGCAGCGATGCTTTTTTTGACAAACGAGTGTAAAATGAGTAAATTTGCTATCATTGTCCATGATATAAAAATTCGTCGTCGTCGTAAAATTACCCTGTTAATGCAAATGTTTGGTGGATGTCCTTAGTTGGGAAGATGACATTTAAGGAAAGAAAATGAGTATTCGAAGAATGCTTTTGATGTGATGGATTTACAATTTTAGTGTTTGTATAATTGTACTTGAATGTATAAAACTTAGTTTATCTATTTCAAACTAAGCTAAATTTTCAATTTCTTGTAACTTCTTAAACGAAGCATTTTCTACCACGTGTCACTAAGTGAAAGGCGTTTATTTCAATGGTCTAAAACTCATGTCAAAGTTCGTTCAACAACTTGTTGGTCACCCGTCACCCTGTTTGTGTCTTCGAACTGCCCAGCATCATCCTTTACTTCTCTGTTTTATTTTGTTCGCCTCCTTCCCTGATTTTTGCGTGTTCTCAATAATTAGTGTATATTTTAAATATTAAATTTTATATTACTGTTGAGTGTTCTTTCAGTAGAAGCAACTCCCAGTTTTCAAACTCCTTATACAGGGGTAGGACAGACTAAAAGAAACACCTTCGAATATCAACAAAATATATTTTAATACTGTGTAGGTCCCCCTTTTGAGGCAAATACAGCCTCAATTCTCCGAAGTAATGATTCGCATATATTGTGATTTGATCCCAAAGGAATTTTAACCCATTCTTCAGTTAAAACACCCTCCAGCTCTTTTAGACGATGGCCGCGGAAATCGACTTCTTACTTGAATCTCGATACCCGACCATGCATAGATGCTCAAAAATGTTGTCTGGGGATTGTGGTGGCCAGATGAGATGCTCAACTTCATTAGAATGTTCCTTGTGTCATTCTCTGACAATTCTAGCTATATGGATTGGGGCATTATCATCTTAAAAGACGACGTTCCCCTCCGGAAACAGTGCTTGAACCGTCAAGCATTCGGGCAGTTTATGTTACAGTAGCACCTGCCATACCAGCACCAACAATTTGGCCTCTTTGAAGTTCAGAGACGTCTGCCACTTTCAAATGGTCATTACCAAATTAAGCTTTTAGATATCTGTAAAAGACAGTTAATTTAAATAAAATATCAAATAGCTGCAACAATAAACAATAAAATATTACAATATGCCAAGTTTTGATTGTTTATTACATATTCAAAGAATAGGATTCCAAAAAGTTAGGTGCTTCCATCATTTTGTCCAGTCTCTGAATCTATTATTTATTCATGCGTTTTTACCTTTCACAAGCATGGCATCGCTCTGGCGTTTGTCTGTCCTAAGGAACGATAGCACATTTTTTGAAAAGCGTTCAACACGTTTCTTTCATAGTAGAATTTTCAATGTGTCAAAATTCTTAACAATAACTTCGCTTCAGTCTCATGTCGCCTCCTTCGCTTCGTGGGAGCTACGCTTTCGTCTCGTTGCTGTACAAGTGTGCTGGGAAATAATTCGTTGTTTCTGCGCTGGACAGTGCAGGAAGTAAGAGAAAGAGATAGTCGCAGTCTCTACTGATGTCTTAGCTTATTGCTAGGGCAGTAACTGCTATAAAGCCGTTGATAAGCAACAGAGTTTGAGTTAGCGTAATAATGAGTTTGTGAGGTGAAAATGTCCGGTCTCAAACTAAATAAAAAGCCTGTGCAGCACGATATGTGCACCGTTGCTTTCTCGGCGTGAAAGACGTGAAAAAATGTCAATAAATCTGGCAAATTTAAGTTTCTTCGAAGCTTTAACTTCCTATTTCGATTTAATTTTTTAGCAACTCTTCACTTGAAAATTACTTCCAAAATCTTTACCCGCTTATCAAGAGTTTACAGGATACTGTTCAAAAGATGTTTAACTTCAAGATGCCACTGGATTGCTACTGCAAAGTGAAAATAACTTAGAAAATAATCGAATAGTATTAACAAATTTCTAATGCCCTATTAATGTTGTACAGAGTTCTGCCAAATGTTAGCTGAAATTTTATCTGAAGTCGATTATTTACAAACTTTTCACTGGAATAAAATGTTTGAGTGAAACAGTGGTAAGGCCACAATACTCGCTCAAGTAACTCACTCCTTGCTCCTTGCGAAGCGGTGTGCTCCTTGCGAAGCGTAAAACTCAAACAAAAAATCTTTCTTGCATCGGATGGCAAATGGAGATGAAAAACCAATCTACTTCGAAAACCAAAAACGCAAAGAGCCATGGGTTGACCGAGGACAATCATCCTCATCTAGACTACCTAACCAAATCGCTGCAGAAGGAAGACAATTCTGTTCATTTGCTGTGTTCAGAGGAGTGTGTAGTAACCATGAGCGTGTGAAATTAGGTGAAATAGTGAATACTGTTCACTACGGTCAATGAAGGATCAGTTTGAACCATACAATGATCAAAAAGTGTTCTGATTGAACTACATGCAAAATGTCAAAAAGAGATTTTACAAGAAGAAAAATAAAACGCCTCGTCGTTACAACGCAACGTTACATATCATACGACTTAGCGGTAACTCCACTCGCTCCCCTGCTGTCCTATTTTCTCCTCACAACCAGACTTGGTCAATTTGTACTACTACTTGTTTTACTCGATGTCTCAAGCACATTGTCACCAGTACTTCGACAATAACAACGATCTCGACAACTGACCGAACCTCACAAAAAAAGTGAGAACTATTTTCATAAGAGGGCATGTAAAATTTGCAAATTAGGCGGGCAAAAACTATAGCTGGTAAGGACATGTTCTGAATGAAACATTTGTAACCTTAACCCCTGCATATAATTGTTTCCTTTCAGATAATAAAGTTATTAATCGGTTCTCCTGGTAGTAGATGATATAAGGGACAGTTCACTTTTCAACGGTGTAATTCAAACTGTGCAGTGCAGGTGCCTCTTTTTTGAGGCCACTGAGTTTTTTACCGTTTTGAATGAATGGACATTGCACGAGTGATTTTAAATACTATTTCACTTCCTTAATTTTTAATGTTAAAAGTTTTTTCAAGCATGGATATTGTCCAACTGCAGGAACAACAAATGGATTTTTTTGTGCTTCAATTTATGGTAGCTTTAAAATACCATTCATCTCCATTTTCTTCTATAAACTAGATTTTTAAACTACTGACGCAGAGAAATGTTACTTTTATAGAGCGTAAAATCGATGAACTTGCAATTATTACCGAAACATGCATGGTACACCTACTCATTAGATTTGTTATTAATATGATATTTTGGAGCAAAAAAATGGAAGATAACAGAAACATTTCGAGCACAAAAACGCGTATTCGGCATGCCGTACCGTAAGGTTCTAAATTTTTTCATTCTTGACTGTTATAATTTTTGTACAAGGATAGTTCAACACTTAAAAAAAGATAAATGGCCAATTTGGTGGAAAGCGCGACAACTGCATGTAAAAGTTGTTCAATTTATCGGTATCTGGAGCTAATTCTTTTTGATGCCTAAATTTCTTTTTAATTAAAATATATTAGAATGCAAAATTTATCCCAGATATTATCGTGCTTGAAATATTTTTTATTCAACAATAGCATGAGCGTGCATTTTCCATATTCAGTGCACCTTCCATATTTCATTTCGTTCTTTCGATAGTTTTTTTATAGGAAAGACTTTACGTAGCCAGGAATAGTTTCAAAATAGCTTCGAGTTCACTTCAAGGCAATGCGACACAGTGCACAGGGAGGCAATGCGATTGGGAAGATTTTAGTCATCTCGTTCATTTTCTGGAAGCGCAATGAATTATGACTGAATTTTAACAGCCTGTTCAATTGTAATTTCAAAAATCGTGTTTCCAACCGACGTCATGAAAGTTTCACAGTTATTTCGTATGAAATTACCATCCAATAACCAATTACTGAACTGTAAATTTTTCAACTGCGAAAGCTGTTTAGGTGGCCTTTGTCTGCTGTAGCTAAGCGATAACATCGGATTACAAGAAATAGTTTCGTAATGCAGGTTCCATCTAACACCTGCAGCTTGCGCCTCACTTATTTTCAAGTCAAGCATCTAAACGGGTGCAACGGAATTTATGTTCCATTAGTTATTTCTTTAGTAATTTTATTCCTAGTGTGATTCGCTACTGCAAATAACTTATCTAACGCTAAGAGTTACAGACTAGCACTTTAATATTGTACAGCGAGAATGTTCGTTTACGAGAATTTCACTATGAAGGTGTTCTTCAGCTACTCTTACCAGGCAGAATTATTTTCCCCCCAAAATGCAATGCATAACCTTTAGAGGTTTGGTATGACGATCCTCTTAAATATATTATGGTTGGAAAATAAATTCAACACGTTTTCAATTCCGTATCTTAGAAGCCGAGGACGTAATTTCATCAAACTAATTGAGAAACTGCGATTACATCTCAGAAATTGCTGAAAGGAGAGGGGGATATTGGACATTCTGAGATTTGACATTGCTCAAATTGGATTACCAGGAGAAACAAGAATGATTTGTTCATTACAATTTTTATTTTTTTCAATTGTATGATAGCTGCGCCAGTAATCGTGGCGGTCGTTGGCTTCATAAGTTAAGTTACCGCGTGGTTGAGTTTTCCTAGGCCACAGTAAACAGTTTCGAAGATACGTCTACAAATAACGGTTCAGCGATCCAGCCATGACACAAGTCTAGATATTTTGCATTGTCTGGGATGTGGAAGCTGCCCACACCTTTAGGAAAAAATAAGGGGAAGGTCCCAGGAAATGTTGGACGTCAGTGCCAAGTCGCTAAGCAGTCGACGGACCACGTGACCGAATCGAGCAAAAGGTGAATGCTCTTATATTGCACGACACACAAGAAATTTACAGAGATAATATCCATTAAGTTAGCAAAGCCTCATAGTTGGTAAAGCCTATTCTGAACAAAATTTACAAGGCTAAAAAAGTTTAATGGAAGGAAAGATTCATGAAAAGGAATTTTCAAACTGCCATTTTTACTCCTGAATGCCTAGCCACCTTGGACGGATCGGATGATCGTCCGGTCGGGCATTGAGCGGGCGCCCAGTGTGCACACGTCACCGCTGTCAACAAATGCAAAGTGGAGTGATGTTTTCAGCTGGGATCGAAGGGAATGGGATAATTGGGCCATATAATGTGCCACTTGGAGTTAAAGTGGATTCTAAAGCTTACTGCCAGCTTCTTGAAAATTCGGTTTGAAGAGCATCCTCTATTAGAAAAAAATTCCTTTAATTGTGTTTCAGTTGGATAATACTCCTGCTCACAGATCTCAATACGCAATGCAATGGCTGACGGACCGTGGCTTCAAGGAAGGCAATCTGATGATTTATCCACTGAACAGTCCGAGCTTGAATCCAATGGAGAACTTCAAGTCTATCATTAAAAAGCAAGTTTATGTCGATTGAAAAAAATGTAAGAATTTGTATGCTCTCTGGGAAGCATTTCAGCTTGTTTGTGAGTCAGTTAAACATCAAATCTTGCATCTGCTGCTGACAAACGTATCATATAGATTCTCAAAATAGGGGAGGCCATGTGGCCTCATAATACCCATCAAATAAATATTCTAGTCTTGTTTTTGTTGCTTTCTGTTCAATTGTGTCCTTTAATTGAGGTAACTCCCTCTTTTAAATAAAAAATAATTGAAAATCACAAAAAATCTCATTTGTAACCCTATGCAGAATCTAGGTGAACATGAATCATCCTAATGTGGTTGTTCAGTTATTGTGTTAAGCACAATCAGCATCTTTTTCAAATTTATGCATTAGAATATGTTTGGTGGCGTAATGATCATGTTTAAACTTGAAGAAGGGTATAGTTTAGGATGCATGTGCGGAATTAATTAAAAAGTGATGGATACATAATCAAGGTGAACACAATGTGTAGTATCGATTTAATAACGATATGCTGAAGAGTACTGTGAATGAAGGAGAAAACTCATTCTGAAACAGTGAGTTAGATAAAGCGTACTAGTAGAGTTATGTCGACCAGGCGCAGCTATCATACAAAGAATCTTTTCTAAGCCGGCGAGTGAATGAACCACACTGAGAGGTTGCTTAACGATGGAAGGTGAACTTAATCTATAACAGTTCATAGTGACTGTGCGCAAGTGAGGCAGAACACCTTGTATCACGAGTATTGTAAGTCAGATAAATACTGCCGAAGTGGCGCGGTGAAATTTTAATTATAATCCGGGAAGCCTTCCGTGACTTAGTTACCAATGAACTGAGCCATTTCTGAGCACTTCCTGCCACTGAAATTAATTGTTAATGAAAGATAATGAACACCTACTGACTATTGAATAACGTTGGATAGAACCAAGGAAGTTGTATCAAACTCCCTTGGATAGAACGTGTCAAACGCTTCATTCCCATTAGATAAAAACGGTGAAATAAACATACTACTGGGGAGAGGTCGAATATTAAGGCCGGGAGCAACCGTTTTGGTACTGACTCCTCTACAGTTTCCTCAAAAATCAACCGGTGACTACACAAGAATATTTATGACTGTAAGACCAATTTAACGTACTACATTATGAAGAGGAGTAATTTGGGTTTCAATGTGGTCTATTCACATGATATGCTGTTTGATTGATACAAAAAACAACCAAAAGATTCATAGTACTTCGAGCCAAATTTTTTTTTAATGATTCTTCATACGTTTTAAGCCCAAAATGATCCTTCAGAAGTACTCCACGAAACAAACACAAAACAATATACAAAGCTCTTAATTGACGATACTGAAACCAATTGAAATATGTTGGTGAAACTTATAATTAAAAAAGAATCCATTAAGTGTTATGCATTGACATCCATAAAAATATGGAGATAAATATTTTTGCCAGGGGTTCACAGGGGTTCACAATTCAATTCACCAATATATACGTGAGAAATTTTTGGGTAGAATGTGCGTTATAAAGAAAATCAGTGGAGCGAATGCTCAGCTGCTACTGCAGGTTGAGTACTCGGTAAACATATTCAATTCACAATTTTGGTCGCTCATTTTGCGACTTGAATTGTCGTAGATATACAACAGATGTTGTTGGCAAATTAGTTCAACACATTTCTTACAAGTAGCTTTCGGAACGTGTTTATCTTTGAAGAAATGTTTTCTGAAGGATAAGTAGAAGTACATTCCCGTTTTCAAAAATGTATAAGTTTCATTAAAAAAAATGCAAAATCGGTTATTCGAGGTATTAGTGTTTCTTTAATGTTTTCAAGTTATTAATGCTTTTACTTAGAAGATGAATATTTGTCAACAATTTGTTGACTGAAATATAATTGTTTTATAAATTTACTAGAGACTATGTAATAAAATTACGGAAAGGTTATTAACAGGTTATAATTGAGTGGCTGATGTGAAAGGCAGTGAAAACTGATTAACGATGATACTGACGATAGCTTTAGAACGATTTTCGAAAATGATCAGTGGCCTATGAGAACATGACACTTTATTGGCGCCATCATCGCCGCCGGAAAGATATCACAAAATTGAAAACAGATAGAAAAGTATTGACGTGGAACAATTTTAGGCAGGTTTCAAAAATGAAATTTAGGTATCAAATGTACAGACATAACTCGCTGTAAGTTTGTACTAAGTTGCCACGCTTCTTAAGCACCTGAAGTAGACTAGCTTGTTTCTCTGTCACTGGAACCTAATAGAACGAGTGCAGGGTGAATTTCAAACATAAAATGTATTTTTCAATACAAGAAGCCTCACAGTTAAGCTTTTTATCTATAATTTTATGAAGCCCGATCGAAGCATCAGCCATTACTAGCAAAATCGACAATTCTATGAACCGCAATTGAATGAAACTAGTCTTGTTAAGAAACAAACAGGGCTGAACGAACTCTCGGTACGAAGTAGTCTACTGTAGTGGGCAAGATAGTGAGCAGTGAGCACGCTTAATTATGGCTCTTTCTGTTGCCAGGACGAGCTTTCAGTGGCCAGTAATAAATTCTCCGCAGTGGTCCCTTCTTGCCAATTTTTCCAACCGTTTATAACGGTTCGAGTAGGCGTTTTCTGTAAACAAGGGGCAGGTGACACAGATGTCTAGAGGGTCCTGTGGTCACAGATTGCGACGAAAAAACAATCACTTAGCAACGGCGGCTGTTGATGCGCCATTTTTAACATCTCGCTCAGCTCCTGTAAACACTCAAATTGGCTGCCGCTCCTGAACGCGAACAATGCACTTTCATTTGTCTGCAACTGATCTCTTTGGTGAAATTTACGCACGTATATATATATGTAGCAGTTACGCACGTACATTAATTTCGCATCATACATGCTAATGGACTTAGATTCTGCTGCTTTAACAAATCTAAACGAAGGATTCCATGAAATACATCAGGAGTAAGAATCTACGTAATGAAATTTCTGATTAGCTTTAATTTAAAGTTTTCTTTCCACGTTCAAATAACTTGCATAAACAAACTAAAATTTTAGCTTGTTGTAGAATAAAGGTTATCGATGTAGGGTAAAGAGTTAATTTCTTGAAGATCTTTCCTATTAGCATCGTAGGCATGAAATCTTCTCGAAAAATAATTTTCTGGTAAAAAACATGGGGACAAGTGTGGAGTCTGTGGAGGTATAGTATTTTGCCAGTGTTTCACTGGCATGACTCGGCATCAGTATTTATTTATTAACTGCGGATAGGTGAAAACGGCATGAAGTAAATTCGTATTAATCGATATAGTCATGCTTGAAAGTTTTCCTTCATGGATTCATAAGTCCCTTATTTACACATGTATTAATCTTCATGGGAATAGGATTGGTAGTTGGCGTAGGTTTCTTTCGCTTATCTATCTTATGCCATCGGGACTGGTGTCTTTAGAGGAGATACGGTTAGGTCATGCTAGGGTTTGCAATCCCGGGACAAAATCAAAATCCCGGAATCCCGGGATTTCAGGAAGACAATCTCGGGAATTCTCGGAATCCCGTTTTTTTTATGCTTCACATTTATGCTATTGTAAATTGTTGCCCATGCCCATCGTAGTATTTAGCGATTTAGGACGCGAAAAACCTTCATCTGAGAAGGATTCTCTAATGAATTCACTCTTTGTAACTGTATTTACTGACATGCCATCAACTACTACAAGCTTGGTCACTTGTTCTTCCGCAGTACTTAGATGCACCTTTAGAAAACTTGTTATTTTTGTTTGTTTAGGCTTAGTGCTTTAACGACTTCTCTCCCTTGCATGAGGGCGCTTTGTTCCGCTACGAATTCTTTTTTCTCAGCTACTAGTTGACGCAACTGGGTCTACAGTTTCAGGCTTCACTATGTTGTGTTCACTTTTTAGGTGAACACAACATAGAGGAGATACGGTTCACTCTTTCGGTATTGTGTTCACTCTTTCACTCTTTCACAAGCCACTGGTAGACCAGCCTTTGCAAAGTAAACTCTTGGCACACTTTATACACTTCGCACTTTCTCCAGTTGCATCTTTAACATAGTATCGCCACACAAAGGCTTTAGTTTCTACAACATCGGCCGTTGCCATCGTATCTATTACAGTTTATTCTTTATTACCTGTAAAACCAAACCATAAAATATATTCGGATGAAATAGTTGAACTACATTATGAGATAGTGTAGATTAAACTGTCTAGTGATGAAAATTGCAATAATGTTAAAACACTGAAGTCCTATCTTGGGCTATCTGAGTGATTAATCATATTAAACAGCAGGATTTTAGATTATTTTCTCACTAATATCCTGAAATATGTATACTATTTAGAGTCCCGGGAAGCACAGACTCCAATGTCGCCAGATTTTCTTGACCCCTACCCCTCTCCCTCCACCTCCGTGGCACGAAGAGCAATGATGCCTTTTGCACCAGTTTCAAAGCATTGAAGTGTACTCTCACATGGTAGGACACCGAGAAGAGACTCGATAAAACTTATGTACAGAAACTCAAGTGTTTTTGATAGTAGAAGTGCAATTTTGACTACTTGCAATATGCTTGCGACGTATAATAATAGAAATAAAAGTAAAACAAATGCACAAAGAATATTTTCCTACTATTCTTTATATCACTTCTCAATATATACATCACAAAGTGATGGCAATTATCTCTTCTGTAAATGTTAATACGATGTGGTGCGTTAATACGTCTATAAAATGTAAGATATGTGTTCCATTAAGTATGAAACAAAATCTACTTAGCATTGTATATTAAAAACAAATTTGAAGTTATATTGAAATTTTCTATTCGAGACGCCACAGACGATGTCGAGTGAATATGGTAGCCTTTGACAGTGATGCGACAAGGATATTCACGCTCCTTGTCAGCAGCGCCAGCGATCACAGCAGTAAGAACTACAGGGCAGCTGAAGATAAAAGCTACGAGATTGGCATGGTGACACTTGTACCTTTAAACTTGACTGCCATTATTAAGCTTAAAAGAACCACTTTTGGCTGTCCATCTTACAGGATTAATATCTGAAAGTATTTTTAACCACGATTTAAACTCTAGTCTGGTTTTAATCTCACAGTCAAGAATCTGCGCATCACCGCCACCCGCTTTAACACATTTAAATTCATCTGGCCAAGTTATATTTCGATCATTGCTGAGAGCCATGATACACACAACCAAGACAGTGTGATGATACTAAAGATGGCACCCACGCAAATCAGTAATCTTCACAGTTTTATGACATGTTTCACCATAGCTATAATACTGCTTTTCTATCACAATCAGTAATAATTCATAAAAATTTTGTATAAATGAATGCATCTTGTATAGCTAGTGCGAAAGGTAAGGGATGTAATATAGTAAGTATAACATTAAAAGAAGATATTATAATCTCCTAGAGAACCGAGATGGAGTATCAAACTTCCAAACACCAGCGTTCGTTGTCATATCTTATTATAATGATTTATCGCAGATTAACTCTCATACTATACTGCAGTTTCCACTTTCTAAGTACTTGTATTGTTTATAAATGAGTGAGTGATAAACAATTACAGCATAACGAACAGATAATTTAATAAACCTCAGTAATACCATTTATTTCCGAAATTGGCGCGACTGGCATCCTTGCTATGGTGCTACGGAGTGTGGAGGGAGAGGGGTGGGCAGTGTAGAAATCTAACGGCATTGGAGTGTGCGCGTCCCGGTGCCCTGATGCCACAATTTATCAGCAATTCAAAGAGTTTTGGCCTTCTCAGGAGAAAACAGGCTATCGGACAGCCGAAGATGCAATTCGAAGTACATCGTGAGCCAGTGATGTTCCCAATTTCTGCCAAAATCTGCTACGCTTAAATCATCCGCGCGACGACTACGAAGAGCTCCTTGAGTTGGTCATTGTCTTTCTTGGACGGGTGCCACATGGCTGCCAAAGTATCACTTTGCAAAAACCCAGGGCTGTTCATCGAGCACGATGGATGTCGCGGGTCATATATGGCTTGAAGATGTGGATTTTCCTTGCCAAGTTCTCTCAGCATCGGCAACAAAGACTCTCGTCCTCCCGTGTAGGACGATCGGGCATTCTGGAAAATCGAGTGACTTCTGCATTTTTCTTTCCAAGCATTACGTTCGTGCCTGGTTCTTGACACGTTAAGCCGTCAGTGTGTAATGAAATTGATTAGAAAGTACATATATATATATATTTCATTAGGTATATTAGGTAAAGCTGCGACGTGAACAGACATTGGAATGTTTTATGTCATTATTCAGAAAAACCGTTAGGACGTAAGGGCGAGTTTGCTTTGCAAGTGCATAGAGAATGTAGGACCAGAAGGTCGAGTTGGGACTGTTCGGGAATACCATTGGAGCATAAACCTAGGCGGCGTGGGAACAAGCGAGCTTTCTTCGAGAAAAGCGAGGTGCGAGGGATAGCTGTGAGGCGTGAACTTAAGCAGAGAGTCGCATCACTAGAGCTAATGGGAGCACAAGAAAGTACCGCGAAGTGGTGTGTCAGAGGCACGCGAGGACATAGCCAATGAGAATTCATAGCGTCAGAACAAGCTAGAGCTCCACCAATCAGGAGTCAAATACTGTCATTGTTACAACGAAGACTCGAGAACCTTCTAGAAGGAACCAAGTGGAACGCATAAAAGGAGGACACGAGAAGAAACGAGAGGTCTTTTCGCTGAGTTAAGCAACAAGAAGCATACGAAATTAGTGCGCGTAAACGACGCACCCGGCCCTTCGCCGGCGTGCGTTGCACAAAAGTAACTAAAATTTAACATCTTGGTGAAGTGAACAACATCGAAGCTTCAAGAGTTTAGCGTCGTGTTCCCAGCAGTCACCGACGTGCCAATTGCACCAGAAATCAACTCGAAGCGCATCAGCTTCGTAACGATGATCCTCAAGCGCAAGAACGTGCCGACTCCACCGGAAGCATGCAAAATCTTTTCTACGTCAATCCCAAGCTCGTAAGCAACTCCAGCATGTCAATAGGAACTGCGCAACCACGAAGTCTGCAGCAATGCGGAACCAACCAGCGAGATTTACAGTAATCAAGCTCTTTCGGCACTCAAGAACTGCGAACGAGTTGTAGCAGACGACCAAACACCAGCGAGGCAGACTGCACAAGAAGTACCAGCGAGAAACAGCCTGATTACTCTGACGTGAATTCTGCAAGCACCAAGTGGAAGCGGTATTACATCGGCATCATCAATGCATTACAGTTTAATTAGAATTGCGGACTCAGAAAATAGCGATCACAAGTGTAAGTGTGCAAGCAAAGTAGCACATTGAACTGTGCCTTAAAATAGTTTGCCGTGCTTACATTAGCCAATGTGTTATTATGTCCTTCTGATTCCAGCATTGTGCGTCACCCACATGTGTTTGCCATATCGGTTCAATCATTTATGTTAAAAATTCAAAACGTGAACATTTCCTTCGTAATACCATCGGGGTGAGTCATTTGAATAATGCGATTAAAATTTCTGGTTGTGCTGGTGCCAAAGCACCTCTCGATAGAAGTGTTTCATCCGATTTATTGTGCTTAATGATTTTCTTTTGTGTGTCATAGATTTTTGCGTAACATTAAACTACGTGGTCGTTCGCCAACGCTTGATTATTAATGATTCGCAGTGAGCATTTTCCACATTTAGAATACCATTTCGTATTGAATTTGTCTATTAATAATACAAGTGCGAACTTTATATTTGAATTGTGGTTTAGCCTCATCTTGTGTGCTATGTAGTTTCATGTTCTCGGCGTGATCAATCACACATATTAACTCACGTGTTCAAAATTAAATAAAGCTAACCAAATTTTACTATCTTTGACATTATTATCCCATGCTGATCGTAAAGTTTTTTTTTGGGGAGGTAGACACGTAAAGCACACCATGCTATTCCTGCTATTCTATTTTCCTACCTTTTCTGTCCATTCTCTTTCTGTGTATTTTCCTATGTTTGATTTCCCTTCCCTCTTTGACTATCGAGGTTTCAATCCCTCTATCGTAAACGAAGGCGACAGCCGCTTTTTCGTTTAGTGAAAAGTGCTCCCCGTCATGACATCGCCATTTTCAAGGCTCTGGTAGAGGAAAACAACAAGATCGTAAGGAAGGCAGGGACGAAGACGCTGGCACGCCATCTCTGATATCTGTCTGAGATTAACGTCGATATGGCACTCTTTGATGAAGAACTTTCTTTTCAGGTGAAGGAGTTGTTCGTCGCAAACATGAAGGCAGTTTAAGGATCCGAAGAGACTTCTCCCCGTCTTAGGACTCTTCCTAATGGAATGAAAGACAAGACTGTCGCCTCTTTTGCAACTAAAAATACCAAGAAATTCTTTGAACTCATGAACATCGACACAAGCTTTTTTGACGTGACTCCCCCTCCCCCCCCTCTCCTACCTCTCATTATTGGGGGTTAATTGGGCGTTTTTCTTTGCGGCAATGCCAATAGAGTTCGTTCATGGGCTACTCAAAGTGCTTTCATATTCGAAAGAAACATTTTAACGCTGAGTAATACAATTTGACGATTTAAGAATCCAGCTGTTCTGTGTTCACACGCTTTCATTCATACGTCGACGACGGCCGCAGTATCATAGCTACGGCTATGGCGAGCATACCAATCGAAAGGACTTGAAAAGAGCTACAAGGCAGAGGAGTTGATTAAGAAAAACATATGTTGGTCGAAATTGGAAAAAATGTTTAGAAAAATGGATGTTTTGAACACTTACACTTACAGTCTTTTGATGTAGATTTTCTCCCAAAGTTCCAAAGCTACAGCATTGGCAAATATGTCAATCGAAAGGGCTTAAAACGTGCTACAAAATCTTAGAAGTTCATTGTAGAAAACACTTGATTCAAAAATTAAAAAGAAAAACAAAAGAAAATTTTGAGAAAATCCCGTTTTCTGGAAACTTGCAAATTGATTTCTTCAAATGCATTCATCGTTCACAATTTTTGAAGTGCAAGAATGAAAAAAATATCATTCGATAGGGTTTAGCAAACTCTATCGATAAAGGTGGTTCGATTTTTGAAATATTTGTTACACTGAAAAGTATTTGACAAAAAAAGACGAAAAAAATGAAACAAATCAATATGAAAATGACCCACAATCAAACGAGTCGTAGCTCGTTTTGGTAGCAGGCAGCAACTTTTGTCTAAGGACCAAATAGCTCACTCTGTGTAGTTGAATACTACGCAGCTGTAAGGCACAACATAAGGCCCACCAAGTTACATTTTTAGTAAGAACGCTTGAGAAAAAACAAAGCAAAGAACTCTGCTCTAGGATGCACTGATTTGAACATTTCGGTCGACTAGCCGACCTCTATTCACAACGAATCGTATCACAGGATTGCGCAAGCTTTATTTCTCTCTCCCAATATTCTTCTTATTCAATAACTCAAATTTGTTTACGATTTACTGGATAAACATTCCACAAAATTTTCTTTCTGCCATTTGTGTTATTCTTGTAACGTAGTGAAACTTTGATTCTTTACACTACTCTACAACACCGACGGTTAAATATCTTTACGTAAATATTTTTCTCTTCGCACCAGTTCATCATGGCGCTCAGTCCTCATTATCGAAAGCATGTCGTCCGAGCTGTAGTTCATAGACAGTTGAACATATCAGCATTTCCGTTTCTAATGTGTAGTCCAGTTCGTCTGGCTGCTTTCACTAGAAAACAAGTGCAAATATTGTTCTTTCCTTTCCAAATTCTAAAAAGGTTGTCTTTATTATCCTATTTTATTTTATCAGCTTTGTTTATTAAAAACGTACACATGTGAGAAAACCACCAGTATTGACTCTTTAACTTCCCATAGAACCATACTGTCTTTTATTGAAAGTATCCTTAATACATTGTTCTTCTTGTGAATTTCTTCCCTAAATTTTTCATTGCAGTTTACTGTTGAGTGACAGCAAGTTCCTTCCTGACTTAGATGTCAGAGACAATCTGATGCCAGAACCGGTTGACGATGGTCATGATAATGGCAATATGAGTACAAAATTGCTGAAGTTGAAGGGTTGTAGGCCAGTCTGAATATCTGCAGCCAAGATGATAAGAAATATTGTTAATTTAATGGCATTAATCAATGACAAAATTGTACGTCGCAATAATGCGGGAGGCAATGGAGTATACGCTTCGAAAAACACTTAATGATCGTTTCATATTAAAAATCACTCACAAGCAAGTACCCAACTCGACTATATTGCTGAATGTTTTTCTTCATGATTTTTAACTTTCTTGACCCCAAGTTTCATTTATTCATTGAAGTTTTTAACATATCAAAGTAGTTCAAGCAATTATGGCTATCGTCATTTTGTTTGAATCATGAGAAAGAGGTTGATGCTATTTTATCCTAATAATTCAGAAACACGTTGTTCTTGTTTTGTGTTTCTCGTGCTTCTAAAACAGCGCTTTACAACCATGCTATCCACGTAGTATGCACATGTGATCAGTGCGAAAATTTTCTGACTGAAAAAAGCTAAAATACATCCCCCTCTCGTATACAAAAGAATGTTGAGTTGTTGTTGCGGCTCTACGGTAGTGTAAATGTTTGTGAGTGAAAATTCAATCCTTCACCTGACATATAAAATAAATTGCAGATTTTGGCGTACCCAAAGAGCGCAACACTGCTAGCGCGTACGTATAGCCGGGTGAATCAGTTGAGTCACCCGATTTCCTGTGATCACAAGCCTAATGTTAGCCTGCGAGTGACTAGAAGATATTTCAACCATCATGTATATTTGGTTGTGCAACAGCGTATATTGCATAAAATAGCTTTAGGGCTGACGTCGGCAGAGCTTAGATCAAGGTGAGCGATTACTGAGTAAAGATTTGGCGTGATTTTGAGTAAATCCATCATGACATAAATTAATGTACAATATAAACGACGGTCGAGTGTATGTGTGTGGGTGTGCGAACGCGAGCATGGTGATTGACCATTTCGTTTTTCAGAATTAAAGGTATGTCCAGTGACATTAGGTTGAACAGTAACTGTTATCAGACGGAAAAGTTGGTCAAACAATGAATTAATGTTTACATTCTGAAAAATTTATTTGTTTGATTGCTCGCATGAAATCTTTGATTGAGCAATATCACATCATTTTACAGTTCCATATAACTTAAGACAACTTCAGGAATTTCACATGAAAATCAAAATGTAGTCGAAAAATAATTTCTGATGTATTTACATTTCTATCTTCATTGTCGTGTCAGGTATCACTAATGTAACCGAAGACCTATTAGTTGAGTCTAAATTTCGTTCTACTTCTATCAAGGGAATTGTTCTATAACTTTTCAAAAGAAGTTTCTCAGTTTAATATTTCTTTCGATCGTATTGCAGGGCTGAAATGAAGAATTCTGTATTCTCACTAAATTATTTCAAAGGTGAACGTTTTAAGCGATCAGTGTCGCATTTGCTTATCGCGTGCTGATAATACTTGCTTACAATACTCATCAACCTTTGATTAACAAATTAACCAGTTACACTTCCAATAGGGCGATTCGTCTTCAATCTTATTCGTAGAATAAAAAGAAGAACCAGAGTAAAAACCAACATTACATTTAATGCATACGCTTCGGAATTTTTAAAATTCCATCATCAGTGCTGAAACAGGAGAAAAATGAACAATTTTTGCTTAAGGTCTCAATAAAAAAAATAGACATACATACTGTATATGTTCTACAATATTCTCTGAATATCTAAGAACCCTAATTTGTATTCATTCATACACAAACAGTTACATACTCCTAATTCACACAAATACACATGTGCACGATAATTCAGATCCACCCAGTGAACACACACTATGCATACACACACACACACACACAGAATTACGTCAATAGGTAGACGCAATTGATAACTCTACGGCAATAATGTCTTTGTGGAGGTTAAGTTCATGACTGAATATGAAAAGGGACTCTTAAATTTTAAGGTCATGCTCACTATTAGCTCTACGTAAAGTTTACAAATAAGTAATTTTAAATGGATGGTATGAATTTTCACAGTGAACTGTAATTGCTGATTGGGGTGGAGTGGTTAGTGCACGACCGATTCTGTGAGATATTTCTGCGTGTTGGCTGTGTCTGATAAATTGTTGGAGTTTGATACTACCATCTTGAAACGGCATGCAACTGTTGCAACAGTCACACTTATAAAAATAGACACAGTTACACCACAGACACTCATCCAATCGTTACTATGTGCTAAAAAAAATGTTGTCCTAAAATTATTTCTATAAAACACTCTGACGTCGACCGTTGTAAAAACCTATGAACCAAAGACACTACCTACCTCTTCAGCTCTGCGTTCAAACAGCCCATGAATGGTAACTCGACCTACAAAGTTTGCTTTGGTACGCTCAAGGTTGCAAGAGAGGGGCAAATTTAACGATCTAAAATTTTCTTACACAATTCTGAACAAGCGATTTCGGATATGTGTCGTTAAACAATAATTTTACAATGTATTCAATTTCAAGAAGGAATATCTCATACATACTAGATATGCGGTATGCACGATGAAGTAATCTGCAAAAACATGATTTTATATATCCTTTGTATACACAGCTGCAATAGTTCATAGCAAGACCAGTGAACGTTGGCTTCCTGTGGAGTGTAGACAGAAGTAATGAGTTTTTAATTTGACTTTTTTATGAAAACGTCTAGGAAAGGGATCTGATCATTTTACTCTACTTTTCATTGTTAATTTAATATTAGGATAAGATGCGTTAATATACTGGAGGAAACTACTGTTTTCCATTTCTGAGCGAAACAAAACAAATGTATCGTCCAGATACCTTCGGTAACATAATAGCGTAAACTCCGGTGGACATATTGGCCCAAAAAATGTTTTTCCAAGTGGGTCAGAAAAGAGTTCACTATTAAAGGAGAGAGGCTAGATCCCATTGCAAGTACGTCAATTTCTTTCTGCGTTTTACATTTAATACAAAATTCAAATCCTTCAGCGCTACTTCAAGTAAACGTTAGAATTGCGGTCTATCTTAATCCAGTATGGTTCGGTTATCTTGTAAAATGCGATACAGCAAAACATTAATAGCCTCATCTAGTGGAACATTAGGGTACATAGACTCTACGTGATAACTACACATGATGATATTATTTACGTTGCTAACGGTCGACAAATCGCGAACATATTAGAAGAAAGGTGAACAACTAACACAATCTCCTGAATACTGTTTTAGAATAATAAAGGATAATTATCCTTTAGGTTGAGTTCGTTTTAATCATCGACTATTTGGCTTTCGCTTCATAAAAAATTTCCGTGTTTATTTCGGTTAGAACTCCCCACCTACTATACTTCAGTAAGATTCTTAGGTTGGGAGTTCTAAAAAGATTACCCATGTAGGTATCATACTTTCACATAAATTCCTTCAAAAGAATTTATGTGATGTGATATTCTTGTTTACAAGTAATTACGCTAGGAAATGTTACAAGAACACTTCCCTAAACTCTGTTTAGCACCTGTCAAACGCTTTTCGTAGCCCTTTTTCTAAGTGGCGCATAATTATTGAACCTTTTTGAAAATCATCAGTTTAAACAACACAACTGATTGAACATCTGCTAGCAGTTTCAAAATATCCTTGATGTCAGCCTGATTCCTTCAGAATTTTTAACTATTTATTTAATACATTTTTCAAAACATCCATTTTTAGATCCAAGATTGTAAAAATAAGGAGCACCTTGTGTGTATGTATTGCATTTGTTCACTTTCGCTGTAGGCTCTATATCTCCCAAATAAAACGGTGCGAAATGACTTAGATAAACATATGAAAGGATAAAAAGTCTTTTGGGTGAAAAATCTTTTAACACGGTAATTAGCTTTCTAATTCTCCTCAACTACATGAATGAGACCCATATAAAATTAGTTGAAACCTTATTCCATGACAAGTATATAAGCTGCTGGAGGTAAGTTCTTATATTCTAATTTATAACGTTTCAAGGCTTAATTTACTATGAAACCTCAGTACATTTTGCCACGCTATTATCACGCTCAGCGCTCAGCTCCTTGAAAGCAGCTAAATCCGGACGTCGCCAGCGCGGTTGGCAGCAGCAGAGGCAGAGCGACTGATGCGCTCGTGCCACCACACGCGGCCCTGCCGTGATTGCTGTCTTTGAAATTGTTTCATCTACTCTTACGTCCTCATTTCTCAACTCAGATCAGAAATCCGATTGATTCATCACTGTGACTATGCTGTGAAATGAATGAAAATCTGAACGGTATTTCAAGTTCATACATATAGTCACAAGTACGATTGTAACTAACCCATGTTTCTTATTTTTTTCGGACTTTGTTCTTCATCCTGTGAGGCAATACAATCTATGTAGATGTAAATATGAATTGTAGTACCGTGCTAATCCAGAGAATTACAGACGTTAGAATACTGTTCTATTCTTGATTTTGGTGAGCGATCACCGAGACATCGATATTATAAGTAATTCGTCACAAACTGGAAGTTCTTAAATATTATACGGCTGATATTTTTTGCGTTGATTCGTTTGAATTAAAGGCGCAAAAGGTTTGAATTAATTAAATGGAAGATCTAAGTCTAACATCAGAACAGGCCTTCGACTTCTATCTTCCAGTGTTATAATTAATTGTTATCATTAATTCTGTAGTTAATGGACAAAATAATGATTACCGTTGGTTGTCATCAGGATTACAGAGTCAAAGTCGGAAGGCGATCGGAGTCGTTTTTCCGAATGTTGTGGAGAGTCATTCATTCAGATGGGGTGGAGTCGGGGTCGGACTCATTTTTTTGGTGTCTTCGACTCTTATTTTGCTAAAATCTATGTATAATTGTTTACAACTGAAAGTAAACCATTCAGAGTTAAAATAATTTACAAAAAGCTAAAATATGCAATGTTTTTGCTGATCATTTTGTTCAAAGTTATTACGTATTAGCTAAGATGTATTAATAATGAAAATTTCTGCACACTTCTAATATTATACCTCGAATGTTGTTTTGGTTCTTTCACAGTTACATTGTTTTTCACTATACAATTATCATACTTTATTTTTCTCTTCTGCTTCCTCCCCAGTTTTCAAGTGAGCATACGTTAATATGGAGATTTTTACAATTATGTTTTCATAATTTTAAAAACTCATATAGCATCTGCTTTTCGGCATTTTAAAATTAATTACTTCTTCATGAAGAAGATTTGGAAACGTTTTAAGATAATCAATATCGACATTGGGATATCTGACAATCCTAAAATACAGTGCATAGGAGCTGCAGTTAAAATAATACACGACACTAGTAAAAATCTCACTTAGTCACACACATGTTGTACTGTAGTTGCAATGCACTGCCTCAGCGGAAATGATTGTTACAATTTATGCGACCATGCAAAATATGTTGCAGAAAAAGTTCCAAATTGCACCAAAAATAAAAAATGAATAGAAAATGAGGGTTTATTAAACTAAGGAAGTGTCAAATACTTAGTAAAAAGTAAGAAAAGAAAAAAAGGGCATGATATTACATACAAAGAAGCTAGAAGTGCCTTTTTATTCGATAACAAATCATACCAGAAACGTCAGGCTCGCTGAGACGAAAGCAGAACGACTTTTGCCTATTATCGCTGTAATATAACAGTGTTGAGCAATGATGTGGCACCTGTGTTGTAGTTTTACCCTGCGTAGCGTAGAGACAGATGATGTGAAAGTCAGTGCAATTCGTGTCTACCTAATCTACAAATATAACAAAATTTTTATCACACAGAGCATAGTAATTAAATCATATTACAATTTCGTTGGATATCTTTATTCGCAAAAAGAAATTGTTGATGCTGATAAATACTTCTCAGGGTGGGCACTGCCTACCTTGCCTACTCTTAGGGCACGTCTCTGTAAAATACCTGGATGCCTACTCAGAGGGTGCGTGTCTGTAATATTTATTATATAATAATAAACTTTGATTTTTAACAAACTGTTTACAATATAAATGTCACTTGTAAATAAGGAATTTAAAGATACACACATGTTTTAACACCTGCAAACATTAAGAAATAAAATATTCATAGGAAAAGTTGTGAATAGGTGGAGTCAGTGTTGGAGGTGCAAAAATTTGAAAGGGTGGAATTGGAGTTGCGATATTCTGGAAAGGTGGAGTCGGAGTCGAAAATGCATTCCTCCGACTCCGCAACCTTGGTTATTATAAGACGAAAAAATAATGAAAACATAGGTTGCCCTGTACTGTACTGAAGAAGAAAGGTATAATTGACAGCATTGATCAGAAATTAAAATTAAGTCATTTTCAAAGAAGTTTCTGATGTTATTTTTATATGACAGGAGTATCGGCCTTTCAAAGAGGGTTAGCTAGCTCACGTCGTCTGGTATGAATAAATAATTTATACAGTTGTATGAATAACAATTGATGAACACAGATGGACTTTGAACGAAGTGCTTTTAGAAAAAACTCGTGCTACTGAATTCCTGACATATTCTTATGATTGCGAAGAAGTGATTTAAGCAAAAATTTTAAGGTATTTGAAAATTAAATTATATAGCTTATGATGCATGAGTATTTTCCAGGCCGAGGGAGCTTTCTAGCTTTCTTCATTACATAAAAATGCAAGTAAGCCACCGTTAATATTCGACAGAGTTAGCAGCTGGAAGAATTATTTACGTTTCCATTTCAATATTCTAATCAATTTTTAAAGATAATTTTAAAGATCTAGTAAGTTTTAGAGTGGACAATTTAAACACTTTTTCTACTACTAGAGATATAACATTTAGTTCCTTGCGGGCCTCGAGAAGTTCAGGAACTTCTAGAGCATTTTATCATCAGCGCTGTCAAAAAGTACACAATTGAGTTTAGCCTTGTACCCTTAATTAGTAACTCGCTAAACTGATCACTGAATGGATTAGTATAGAACTCAACGCTCAAGTTTGCAACACCAGTTGAAGCTGAATGAGAATGGCACATTCTAATAAAGGCTGTAGTCCTTCATATGGTAAATTAACATATAAAGCTAACTAATATAGCTGGGTAAATTTTACCTGATACCATGAATATTTTTGATAAAAATAATGATTCAAGATTCGTTTCGGATGCTTTGTATGTACGGTTTGCAGCAGGGACCGAATTTCAAGTCTTGGTTTCAGTGAAGCTGTGAGATCGGATTTTAAGGAAGTATTAACTTACTACTATTTCGAGTTATATGAAAATGATGACCAGTTTATGTAGGTAATATTTGTAAAAAATCTTCGTCGTCTTCGTCAATGGATTAAAGTACGTATTTAGAACTTATGTATAGATTTAAAAGCTGAAATATTTTCGAACGTTTGAATTAACAATTCATGTAGGTGATGTATTCTAATTTTCTATTTGCTCAAATTATTTCTTCGATGTGTAGAGATGATATTGGTTTCATTTTGATCCAAGCCATGTTTTTATGTCGTTTTGTAAATATGGGGAAATGAGCTTTCGAAAGTGTATTTTCAAAGCTTTTTCAGGTAATACATTTTTCACTTTATTGTGATTTCTACCTAACTTGATACTTTCAACATGATGTATAGAAAATGATCTTTATAGGCCAAATTTTGATCTATAATAATGCCCAAGAACTCAAAGGTGATGGTTTTTTCAATCCGGCCATCACCAATATTGATGCTTGAAAGAAGTGTATTGCGCTTGTAAGATAATATAATGTTTTATGTCTTATTGATATTGATGTAATTTCATTTGATTTGAGTCACATTGAAACTATTTACTGTTCACTGTTTATTCCCTTTGAAAAGCTGTGAAAATTGCTGCCGTAGATCGCACATTCAAAGTATCGATGATTGGCACTGCTGACTGACCCAAACTTGAATAACTTACCTGTGCAACATTACTCTGAAGGACTGACCTCCGTGCTTTTCTAAGTGAATAAATATTTACTGCGCAACAAAAAAAAGCTTAACCCTGAGCGGAGAATTGGTGTCTCGGTGTTTATTCTCAGCCACAAAAGGCCATGAAATCCTTCTGTTGTTTTATTTGGCAGCATCTTGACGCATGCTGTGCGGGAGTTATTTTTATACCACCTCAGTGCAGTGCGTACTAGTATTTTACTTCCTAAGAGAT